>JAVTVY010045090.1:0-213782 GCA_036873755.1 Hanleya hanleyi | reverse complement strand
AGTCAGCAGGTCAATGACAAGCCGGATACAGACGGGTGAAAATCATACGCCGCCTACTCACCCCCCAAATTTTGGGGGGATGGCTCCCATTTACCAGTGAGACTCTTTCTCGCAGTAGGGAGTCTCGCGAGACGAGAATGCTTCATGCTGAAGAGCGACAGCCATCCAATTGAAGACCTGCAAATTGGCTTTCAGTTCTTGGAAAAGTTCATTTGTGCCGACCGTTGTCTCCAAGTAATGCAATCAGACAACCACAACATCAGAAGCTATCTCGCTTATTAAAACCAAATATATTCGCAAGGATAGGCAGTTCAAGGAGACGTATTTTACCATCGACCAATTTTTTACCTCCGTCGATCAGACGGAGGTCTAGGAGCGCAACGTGAAATCTCCCGCCAAATAATTGTCATATGGGGAACCCGCGACTCATAGTATTTCCAATAGGGATCGTCATGGTTCCCGACGAAATCTTGAGGCACATTTCTTTGGACACACTTGAAATAATGGGGTTCCCCATTGCAATGCATTGCAGTGGGCCTTGCTTCTGTAGTCGGGTTCCACCTCAATCTCGAAACTAGAGCTATCCGGTCCTGTGAACCTCAAACGACCTTGCCAAATCAGGTCAGATTTCCCATCAATTTTCTCTCCCCCCTTTGGCTAAACTACACCCTTTCTCTCCCTCTTTTCCCCATCAAACGAAAGCTTGTGAAAATCTAGGAGGCAGGAAATATTCCCTTTCCACCAGCAAACACGTTATTAGGCTCTATTTCCCGAAATAAAATTTACGGTGGGGAAGGTCACCAAGGTCGCGCAAATCAAGATGTCAGCCGCCGTACGGGAGAATTATATACTGTGAGTCACTTCCAATATTCGAAATATTTAGTCATATTTATACATAGTTTATATATTTTTACACTGTTCCAGCTTTTATTTTTCCTCTTTCGTATGTCACCATTATTACTGATCCCTTATCTCTCCCTGATCAACCAAATCAGCACTCGGAAATTGGCGTTTTCGGTGTTGTTGCCGTGTCGTGGTCTATCCATGAATACATTTTGGTTTATTTCTTAGTTCCTTGCCTCTCCCACGACTGCACATTAATGCGAAAATGTTCTCTGACATGTCCTATCAATCTCACGTTCGGCTATTTCCGTATTGGCGGAACAAGCCTCTCACATAGAACGCACAAATCCCCACTGGTGGGGAGCGTATGACGATCACGCAGTGAGCCGGCTAAGAAATAGTGCCTTTGATAATCGAGAGATCCGGGTGCATTTTATTGTGAAATTCAGTTAATTTTAACCAAACGAACATAACTCATTCAAATTATACAAAACTATTTCTATGTTTAGTTGAATAATAGCAATCTATCACCAGAACTCAGCAACTGGGCTAATTTCCGCCAATACAGAAATAGACGAATGCGAGATTGGTTCCGCCGAAAATTAATTGTGTGCATGATAAGATAAGATTCTTTATTGCACTGAGCATCCCATTTGGGACAGAGTACAAAACATATAAAAAGTAGAATAAATAAGAAAGTAAACAAACAGGTGCGACGTTTCCGTTTCTGCTCCCAGAAATCCACTAGGCCAGAGGTCAGTTTTCGCAGCTAAAGTGAGTTCTAGGGCTAGATTGATGTCCTATAAGAGACACCTGTCTCGATCCGTGATCAAAAGACGAAAAACACGAAAAAATCCACCTGTATAAACATTACATGGGGTTGTTGTTTTCTATTTCCGGGTTTGTATTTTGAGTCATTTCTTGTTTCCAAGAGTGTTTCATTACTCCAGATCTATGCGAACATGTTCTATGACATATGTTCTAACGCAGATCAGTCTCGATTCATCGAACTATAGCCAATTAGTCGTTAAATCAATACCGAACAAAGGGGGCGTGGTCCATATACTTGCAATGTTGTGTAAAATGCATGTTTTATTTTTCGTTTATTTTTTATTTTGCTGCATGTTTGGGCCCGGAAAAAGTATCCGTAATCTTCCACTGATATATAACGTAGATGGCAAACCTGTCTCATAGTCTGTGAAACCCAAATTGTATGAAACTTCAACGCAAACAACATGTGCTATTTTTCTTTGTTTTTATTCAAAATTCATGTTTACTTTTGGGTCAAATTTATATTTCCATGCTTGATTGAGACTGGAATGCATTGAAAACCTTCCACCAGCATGTCCCGTAGCCCATAAGACTGCCAAATTGTGCGATTTATCATCGCGCAGCACATGTACCAAATTCATGTATTTATTATGTAAAATGCAGGTTTGCTTTTTTCTGCAAATTCATATTTCCCTGCCTGTTTCAGATTAATAAACCATTAGCAAAGTTTTGATAACATGTGGCGTAGATGATAAACCTGTCACGTAGTCCTTGAAATCCAAATTGTGCGAAAATTCAACGCAAACAACATGTACAATATTGTAGCATTTTTGTGTAATAGTCATGTCGATTTTTGGGTCAAATTCATATTTCCTTCCTTGCTTGGGACTGGGAATGCATTGGAAAACTTCTGACAGCATGTGCCGTAGCCCATAAGACTTTCACGTAGTCTGCCAAATCAAAATTGTGCGATTTATCAACACGCAGCACATGAACCAAATTTATGTCTTTATCATGTAAAATGCAGGTTTGCTTTTTTCTGCAAATTCATATTTTCCTGCCTGTTTCGGACTGGAAAACAATCAATAAAGTTCCGCCAACATGTGTCGTACATGATAAACCTGTCACGTAGTCCGTGAAATCCATATTGTGCGAAACTTCAACACAAACAACATGTACTATATTGTAGTATTTTTGTGTAATAGTCCGGTTGATTTTTGGGTCAAATTCATATTTCCCTGCCTGTTTCGGACTGGAAAACCATCAGTAAACTTCTGCAAACCTGTGCTGCTGCCCATAACAGTATCATGTAGTTCACAAGCCAAAACACGTTTGATTCACAGCAACATGTCACATGTATAAGCTTATACATGTACAATGTCATATATGGCATGTTTACTTTTGAATTAATTTCATATTCCAGTCATGGCATTTACCTGGGGAGCATTGAAAAACTTCTGTAGACATGTGCCGCTGCCCGTAACTGTATCACGCAGTCCACAGACCACTAATCCTGCAATTTACAGCGACATAGCACATATACATGTACAATGCTATGTGAATGGCCACAAACCCCCCCTCCCCACACACACATTGGATATCAGCTGATTCCTCAGGAAATAAACATTACGCATGTAATGATGACTGGCAGAGTGATACATGTGTCAATCGGTCAGACATTTTCAAGGATGCCCAGTTTTAACTTAAAACAACCATGCCGGATTCATTCCTTCTCTCAGAATAATTGGATCAAACTTTTACAAAACCTGCAGCCCCCAATAGCTCCTGGATCTAGACCACATAAATGAAGGGATCTAGTTTATCGGTGCTATGGCAAAAATATCATGTAGAATGGGATTGTGTGGATAATATCAGATTCATGAAAGTTGAAGTCCTGCAGCATGCTCCACAAATATCATCAAAGGTCATACAACTTTCTGGTCTGCGCCAGTGTGGATCTATAGCCTACTTGTTTTGTTTTTGTTGTTGTTTTTTTTACAAAATTATGTCCCTTGACCAGGTGAGGACTTGAATGTGTCAGAAATGATTTAGCTTCTAGAAACAAAGACTTCATTTCCTGAGTACCATGGTGTTATATATTGTTATGATTGGCTTAACTTTAGCTGCTGAAGATATTTCTAATTTGAGGGTACTGGGCAATCATACTAAATTTATTTTCATAACTTCATTTATTTTCACAATAAGCAACATAATCGAGATTAGCAAGTGAAGTTTTACAACATAATATAATACGCATCATACATCTCCTTCAGTTTAGTGTAGACATATATACCCTTGGATATCTGTTACCCTGATTCAGTCATAATATTGTCTGTATTATATTGATGTCGACAAGGAATATACATAATTATTTGATAGTATTATTAATTGTATGTTGTTTATGATTAACATGAACTTTTTATTCGCTGGAATCCAGCCATTTGTTCCATATGGGCAATATTCTCATCAGCCATCACCATTCAATATGAATGTGATACATGTACAAGTCCATGGTAATTGATACATTATGGTGAAGGTGACCTGTAACACCAGTATACAAAATTATTCCGAGCTCATTGAATCAGCACATGATGCTGAGACAAATCAGAACGAAGTGTCGGTAAAATCAGATGTGTTTTGTAGAGGATTCTGTCAATGAGGATGCTATACTGTACACATACAAAATATGAAGTGTTGATGTGTAGGGCCTATACCATAAAATCACAAGCAAGTTGGTAAAACTAGGCACACAGGGTCTCATTTCTGCCGCTAACGTGTTGATTTGGGTGGGGGTGTCCTCTCATGGGGAGGTGTGGGTGGGAAGGGGCCTAATGTCTCAAGCAGTATTCCAGGTTTTCCATCAATATACTCTATTCCAATATTTCAAGCACGTGAAATCAAAGAAATATTATTTGCGGGGAATGTGACTTCCACATCCCTAGCTGGACATGCTAGTGGGGAACCCTCAATCTCACGTTAATTACCATTGGTGAAGTTCACGTCAACAAATGCAAAATTGAGCTTGGCATCCGGCCCTATGTTATTCAGTGATGTACTATTCCCCTACTGACCCTGTTGCCTCGACGGAGGTCTTTGCGCTCATTCAGCGCTTGTTTTCCTTCAGCTCGATGCGTGTGGATTTGATAATGAAGCATCGGTAGCCTCAGTCTACCGTTGGCGAAGTGCAACACGGGCAATAAACTGAAAGCTGTATATGTATAAACTTTGCTGAATGCTATACTACATTCGTGATATTTCATTTCTGGAAAATATGTCAGTTTAATTTTTTTCTAGTCAGTATTTTACCATGGCCACGAGATATAGTCCATGATACACAGTTTGATATTCTACACAATATTATTGTGATATTTTCAGCAAAAGTTTAATATTCACAGTCATGAAATGACATATGGATCGTAAAGTGATATGTTTAGTTTTAATCATTTTAACATGGGTACAGTGGCGTCGAAAGCGGAGGGGTCAGGCCTCCCCCCTCTCCACTTATGATTTAGGGGTGCCCGAATATCTTTTGACCACCCACTTTTCAGCATCCCTAACTGACCATGTTCCCACATAAAAATTACAGATAGAGTGCCAGGATGTGTGGTGTGTTATAGGCCCGATTTGTTTGTGTCAAACCAGGAAGTCAAATAGAGTCCGGCATATTCTTCAATATCGATGCGGGTTTATGCGAAACAAATGTGAAAATAGAACCATAAATCTATATACATTGTGTTCAGATTCGTTTCCGGGAAAACGGGTAAAACGCATCTCCGGTAACCGGAGACCCCGGAGCATCCGGGGTCTAGGCGGCCCCTGGACCCTCGCCTGTCAGGCTGTGAGGATCGCTCATTTTAGCTTTGTGTAAATGAATCGCTATCATATTGGTTCTAATGTTCCATGGTGTAAAGGTCATCGTTTTTTATGTGTTTTTTTTTATGTGATAAATATAACTAAAAATTCAAATGGATTCAGGCATGAAGTATGATTTTTTCAATATCGATGAGTGCTTATAAATGCGAAACATACTTGAAAATAGAACCATAAATCTGCATACATTATGTTCGAATTTATTTCTGGGGAAACTCTTAGAACGCGTCTCTGGAGATCTGGAACTTCGGAGCTTCCGGGGCCTAAACGGCTCGTGGACCCTCGCCTGTTGGGCTGTGAGGATTTCTTTGTTTTATCTTTGTGTGAATGAATCGTATCTGTAGGCATATTGGTTTCCCTCCCAAGAACTAAAAGTCATCGTTTTGTATGTTTTAAATATAACTAGAACGTCAAATGGATGAAGGCATGAGGTGCGATGTTTTCAATATCGATGCATGCTTATAATTGCGAGAAAAAAATCGTGAAAATAGAATCATAAATGTGCATGCAGTATGATCAGTTTTATTTCCGGAAAAACGTTCAGAACGCATCTCCGGCAATCTAGGACCCCGGAGCTTCCGGGGCCTAGACGGCCCCTGGACCCCCGCCTGTTGGGCTGTGATAGTGGTCCCCCACTTTTAATTACGTTCCGATGCCACTGGGTTAATAGTCTACGAGGTATATCGGCCCAAAGCATTATTATTGTGTTTTCAAGATGACAAGAGAATTAAATATAATACTGATATTTGACAAATGACGTGTTAGTTCAATTGTTGAAAATCGTTCAGAATGCATCTCAGGTCATCTAAGGTCCAAGAGCTGTATAATATAGCCCTAAATCTGCATAGATTATGTTCAGATTTAATTCCGGGAAAACGCTTAGAACGCATCTCCGGCGATCTAGGACCCCGGAGCTTCCGGGGCCTAGGCGGCCCCTGGACCCTCGCCTAAAGTGCTATGATAATCGACCCCCCTTTGAAAAATTATAGCGACGCCCATGTTACGGGTTTGTTGGACGAACTATATGGCTGAAGATGATGCTTTAGGCGTGTATACCGCCCATCTTTCTCATTCACCATGCAGACAGACCCAGGCCAAGCTCTTGGATTGTCTGGTTTCGAGCAGATGAGTCATATACACCGTAAGAAGAAAATGAATATCCCTATGAACTATTATATAAATTCTTCGAACAACCAAGGTGGGAAAACTCACCTGAGATTTCGGCTTCTGATCACTGCACTGTATCTAGCTGTGACGGAAAATGCTGAACACCTTGATACTCTAGATTGGCTTGAATCAGATCACGGACTCACTTAAACAGTGACCAATGACACTGTTAAATACGTGAATATCTGTGACCGTCTCATTTCTCGATTGTATATCTGAGGTCAGGGGTTAGTGTTTTCGACTTCCTGAATACACCAGCATTACATCACAAGATATAATTTATGACACTGGGTTTGTGAGCTCAATTTAACCAGGAAGAAGTTAGGTTCAGAGTTACACCTGTAAACAGTTATGCCTATAATACAACAAGTCTGTATACAGCTTTACATCAGTGTCTGTATGATTGACATGTAGATTAGAATTTATGACAGTTGGCACGAAAATATGATAGAACTCCAGAGAACAAATAAGTATTGTTGAATTATAATCCTTCAGCGGTGACGTCATCAGTACGAGTAGTAGCCAAAATGGGCGTTTTGGGGCGGTGAAGGAAGGTATTTGGTGTAGAAATGGACCATCCTTAGTCCGAATGCGTCGTGTGAAGTGGCATCTTGTAGCAACGCCCGCCAACGCCAAGCTCAACGCTTCAACGCCCTGGTGAATTAGCCCAAAAGCTCTGATTTTCATGGAATTGCCACCAATACATCGAAATGCAGTAACGCCGGTCAACGCCCGTCGTTACGCCTTAACACCCTAGCATAACACCTTGACGCCATGATATAGACCGGAGAGATAACAACAACAACAACAAAGATGACAGAAGAGAGAACAACAACAACAACAAGTTTTTTTCATATAGTTTATTCTCCCCAATGTTACATCATATCCACGCTGGGGGAGCCGCGTTGGGTATGTTTACAATTCAAGAAAACTCTTGTCCAATCAGAGGCCCCCATTTGGCGCTGTATCTGTCATATTCGTTCTTGCTCGTTAGATGTATTCTCGGCTGCTCTTGTCCTATCAGAAGCCGTCCTTTCAGAATTTGGCACATGAGTTAATCCCTATATGTACAGACACCACCACACACCACTATTACCACCACCACACACTACCACTCACTCACACCGGTGGTGGTGGTGGTGTTGTGTGTGAGTGAGTTAGCAGTAGCTCAAAGCTCGGAAGTGGCGTCATCGTACGCATGCGCACGCATCTCTGGTGTACCCGCATGTCCATGTATTCTGTGCATATCCATGCGCATGTACTATGTGCCTGTACATGTACTATTTGGCTGTACATGTAATCTGTTCATGTACATGGTGGTGGTAGCTTCCGTGGGGCGGAGCTCTTGGATGGGAGCTCTTGGAGCTCGGAGCGCATACCAGTGGTGCACACTTCGGTTCCGGTCGCGTGACCGGAAGTGATCTTTGACCCTGCGCATTCCGTGACTGGAACCGGAAATTGTCACACGACAGGTGGCGCCCCGTCGGAAGTAGTAGGTCAATATAGGGGCGCCACCTGTCTTGTGACACCTTCCGGTTCCGGTCACGGAATGCGCAGGGTCAAAGGTCACTTCCGGTCACGTGACCGGAACCGAAGTGTGCACCACTGGTACGCACTCCGAGCTCCAAGAGCTCCCATCCAAGAGCTCCGCCCCACGGGAGCTACCACCACCACCGGGCGTTGACGAACGCCCGGTAGTGGTGGTGTATGGTAGTGTGTGTGGTAGTGTGTGGTGGTGGTGGTGGTAGAACTGGTGTGTGGTGGCGGTAATAGTTATGTGTGGTGGTGTCTGTACATATAGGGATTAACTCGTGTCCCCCATCATTCCATATGTATTGGTCGACTAATCAAAATTTTGCTACCACTCGTACTGATGACGTCACCAATGATGTCACAGATGACATGGAAATCACTCTGGTCTACACCACGAGAGCTTCAAGATGACACCCTACACGCCATCTTTGGATGAGATATAGAACCTCAATCTCTCAGATATACCCCTGCGCACACCAGAAATGACCACTTTACTTACTATACACCCCAAATGCACAAACAATTGTTTCAGGACATGGTGCCGTTACAGTATCCTGGCCTGCGCGACGACACTTAGGCCAAAAGCGATTCTGGCCGGAGATTAAACTTTCTCAAACGATGACTTCTGATTGGCCAAGAGCCTACGACAATTGTAAACATATATAACGCGACTACCCAAGCGTGGGTATGATGTACTAGAGGGGTATCAAAATGATTGATCTCTCATCCTTGTTGTTGTTGTTGTTGTTTTTCTCTCATCTGTCTCATGGCGTTAAGGCGTTATGCTAAGGCGTTGAGACGGGTGTTGACGGGCGTCACTGCATTTCGAAGAATTCGTGACAATTCCATGGAATATCTAGAAAATCAGAGCTTCTGAGCTATTTCACCAAGGCGTTGAAGCGTTAAGCTTGGCGTTGGCGGGCGTTGCTACAAGATGACACCTCACACGACGCATTCGGACCGCGGATGGTCCATCTCTACCCCAAACACCTTCCTACACACCCTCAAAATGCCCACTTTGGCTATTACTCCTACTGATGACGTCACCGATGACGTCACAGATGACGTGGACATTCCTCAAATCGTGGTCTATACCACGATGTGTCAAGTTTTATAATTGGCTGGGTGTCCGCCTTGTAGGGTCTGTACATACTGGATTGCATCAGCATTGGCTGGGTCCCAAGTCTTATAATTGACTGGATGCCAACATCCGGGTTCCGTTGGCACTCATCCAATTGGTTGGGTGCAAAGTTTTATATTGGTCGGGCCCCATTTGATGACGTCACCAATGACGTCACAGATGCTGTGGCCATCTCTCAAGTCGTGGTCTCCACCCGAAGGCTACAAGATGACAACCCACACGACGCATTCGGACCAATATTGGCCCATCTCTACACCAAATACCTTCCTCCACTTCCCCAAAATGCCCGCTTTCGCTACTACTCCTACTGATGACGTCCAATAATTCCGGACAGATATGGTATAATACATTTTGTTACAAGTTTTTACATGTTACTGTGTGTGCGTAGACATGTGACAAGTGCGCACCCGAGTGTACAGGACAGCGATGCGCTGATTGGTGGGAAGAACAACGTAGGAGAGTTCTTGTGGGCTGCGGGCTTATAAAAGTGGCGGTAGGTGCAGCATTTTCTGATACGCAGCCGACATGTTCCTTGTTCGACCTGCCTGAAGCCATTTACTCGCCCAGAAGATTTGCGACGGCAGGAGTCCTCCATCCACAACGGCGCACGGTATACTTGTATAACTTGCGCACGGTCATTTAATCGGGAAGATGCTTTACTGCGCCACGGACGCTCACTCCACGAGGGCGCGATGGAACAATGTAATGAATGTGGTCAACTCTTCAAACGACCCAGTCAGTTAAGACGGTATCAGCGTTTGATTCATGGTCCGTCACCACGGTATGAGCGACAACTTCTCACTAAAGAGGCACCCATGAGGGTCAGACCTAGTGAAGATGAGCCCGCGGAGACGAAAGCCACTGGTGATGCGATCACGGAGAGCCCGCCTTTACCCACAGTTCAGAAGAGCCTAGATATCCAGCCGGTCCCTAGCATTACTGTTTCGAGTCATACGCCTGCCAACAACGAACATTTTCTGGAAGATGCGGTGGATGTTCCTAGCGATCTGTTACACGAAGACCATCCAGTGAGTGACATCTATCGGCGCCATTGGCCCATGATACGGCACTGTTTCCACCGTCATCGCCCTATTCAAGATATCTACAATTTCCGACTGATCGACCTCGCCCGTCTACCTAGCGACATGTACATGGAAGCCATCTTCAATGACCAAGCTACGTCCTTCAAATTAAATCTGGCGTTTGGTTATGTGCTGCAGCATAAGGCGACAGACCAAGTCCGATACTTTCGAGTAAGTGCACGACCAACCGTTTACTATCATTAACCGGGCCTCGCTAGAGACGATGCTGGACCAAGTGGACCAATTGGATGTCTTGGAATGGGCCCAACAACAGCGCCCCAACACCAAGGGGATAGTGGAGAGGGTCACCAATGTTACGTTCTTCGTGACCAAATTACGGAATCTTCCCATCGGATGAATGTATTCACCCATGCACTGATAGATACTCAGAATGCGCAAACAAGTATCTGAGGATATGTTGCCTCAACGGAATCCTGGCCTGCCCGATGACGATTAGAACAAACGGTCCAGAGCGAACATGGCCGAAGATAGAACTTTCTGAAATGGCGATTTCTGATTGGACAAGAGCAGCTGAGAATACATCTAACGGGCAAGAACGAATATGACAGATGCAGTGCCAAATGGCGGCCTCCGATTGGACAAAAGGATACTTGTATTGTAAACATACCCAACGCGGCTCCCCCAGCTTGGGTGTGATGTACTGGCGGGGATAATACAATGATTGACCTGTCATCCTTGTTGTTCTTGTTCTCTCACCGGTCTACATCATGCGACATTGTTCAGAGTACATGTTCATTGAAAGAGAGAGAGAGAGAGAATTGAGGTTTAACGTCGCATTCCGCAAATATTTCAGCTACATAGCGACATGGACAGAGAGTATGTACATGGCTTTGAATAGAATATGTATACATGGACGTGAACAGAGTACATGTAGAATGACAAGCACAGAGCACATTTACATGGACAAGGAACATGCGTATTGACAGAGTACATGTACACGAACAGATTACATGCACAGCCAAATAGTACATGTACAGGCACATAGTACATGTGCATGGATATGCACAGAATACATGGATATGCGGGTACACCACAGATGCGTGCGCATGCGTACGATGACGTCACTTCCGAGCTCTGAGCTACCGCTAACTCACTCACACACAACACCACCACTACTTACTACACCCAACTGCGCATGCACAGATTGACGCGACTTGCAATAAAAAACACGCCATTCTGACTCTACCGCACAAAAGCTTCACTTTGACACCTCCCACGATCCATTTGGAGCACTAGTGGTCCATATTTTACCCCGAAATGTCTATTTCCATACTACGGCCTGCCTGCGGATGCGCAGAATGACGATATTCCTACCCCACATCCACCCAGGTCGGATGCTGCCTCACGTGTGCTTCACATTGATACCACACTCGACTCCATCGACCCACTAGTGGCCCACCTAGACCCCAAAACGTTCCTTCCAATGCACTTTTTCCACAATTCCCTGTCTGCGCATACAACGACTCGCTTCGAGACCCTGCCCATCGTGTTCTAGGTGTAAAGATGTGAAAAACAAAACCAAACAACCCATACTACAATGACCAGGAGTGAATTTCCCATTAGGTTCAACATTGGCCAGTGGACCAGTATGGGTCATATGGTAGACATATATATATATATATGCTATTTTCAACCTGGTTTGTAGCCTATAACTCGTGGCCTAATGGTAGAGCGTCGGCCTCTAGATAAAGCGACCGGGCTTCAATTCCCACTAGGATCCTAGTACTTACATGTACAGTACATGTAAGTACATCCCAGGGTCCATACGTGCATTTGATGCATTTTCCCGTGGGACTACTTTCTGTCCGCGGAAGCAGACCGCATCACCACCAGACCGCATCACCGCGGAAGAATACAAGGTCAAATGTTGCCGGAACACTAGGGGTCAAACCTTGGCACCCAGCCAATGCTGAGCAATCCTTAACCACAACGCCACCTGTCGCCACCAAGAGTTACCTCCCTGGAAAAGGGGAGGTTTTATCGGTTGAACATACTACTCACATGATTATTTTATATTTCCTTTTTTGATCTGAGGATGGTCGTATGCAATGCTATTTGCAATGTTATAAATATGAAACTGAACCACCACCCACATGTGGATTAATAATGTGAACTGCCTTCTATATTTAATATTAATATAAATTCATGTAGAGTGCCTCCCCACCTCTCAATGTATTTTTAGTTTCATGCCATATGCCGAACGTTTAGCAGAATTATCAATTTCATTGCATCATGGCAATTACACAGGTTATATCATCTATAAATATTCGAAGCCTTCTTTTTCTAACTGCCCCTTGACAACCCAATACAGAATTTAGTTTCGTTAGTCCGATCATGTGTTCGTCCATTCATCCGTCAGCCACGCATTTAATTTCCGGGTCATACAATCTGACATACACAACACATTCTTCCCAAATTCTGTATGTCGATAATTTGCAACAAGATATCGCATGAGTTACATCAAAATCTGTTCATAGGTGGCGCCACCTAAGCACAAAGCTGTGGGCTTCCTGCGACCCCCTACTCTACGTTGCGGACCGTCTTCTTGTTTCGTGTCTTATCTGTAGTATACATTGTGCAACCAATAGACGAAGAAAGTTACGATGATTACAATATATATATATATATATATATATATATATATATATATATATATATATATATATATTTTATTTTTTTTAAATATTTTTTGTAAGTATTTCTCTTTCATGTTTGGCTCAATTAAAGTCATTCCCTATAATGGCAAACCGAGTTACTACAGTTTTTAATTATCTACCATAACCTGTCCTCTATGACATAGAATGAAAGAGAAGTTGGGAATAGAACCGCTCAACACGGTCGTTTCAAAACATTCTCAAAAAAGAACGAAAGCCTATCTTTCAAAACGCCATCCGTTTATTATTTCCCAAGTGGGCCAAGCTTCGGAATATATACGCTTTTAATATCTAAATCTTACCTTGAGGATAGAAATTCGTTATTCGCTCCAACAAAAAACGGCTTTTCAACCTTTTAGCCAGCTCTCCGGCCAAAAACTTTAGGTCGAGGATAGTTCCCATGGCCCACAATCAAGTAGCCTACCTGTAGGGCTCAGCTGTGTTATTTGTTGGACTTGAAATTTTTCCAGCAATTTCCACATGTTGTTGGGGCACTGCATTTACCCGTCCAACAATTTACGAGGTAGAAAACACCTGTCCGAAAATAACGAAGTGGCACCGGCGGGGATCGAACCCATCATTCTTTGCTCCATAGTAAGGCATCTCACCCCTGAGCCACGGGAGCAGATGAAAGCAACCGTTGGATTTTGTTTTATATAACTAACACAAACCTAACCCTAACCCCAAAACCCTAAACCTAACCCTAACCCGTAACCAGTAATACTGATTTAACGCTAATTAGCGCAAATTTGCATCCTAATTAGACGTTTGCATCCTAATTAGACGTAATTACGTGATTGCATGGTCACGTGATTTCATGGCCTAGGCTACTTGATTGTTGGCCATGATAATTATCCTTAACCAAAACACTTCCATCAGAATTTTACGGACCGGGTTCTACAATATTATCGGCAACGATTGTTCGAAATTATCCCCAAAAAGCTAGAGCAGTTGTGCGGCAATAAACAACTTGTTTCTCCAAGGCTTTTAACCGAGTTATAAAACTGTCTTTCCGGTCTCAGCTTGCCCCAAAATAGAGACCTTATGGCCTGCAATTATCGTCGACAAACTGTCTTCTTCCTGGGTCCTCGTGAAAGCTTCCATTGTTGTTCGTGTCCATTCCCCGCTGTTTGGTGTCACGTGTTCAGTTGTTTTGCTCGCTATTTTTAGCCCTATGACCAGTCTGTAATTTCATTGGTCGACTCTCCCGTCCTGGGTGTTTGGAGTTGTAAAACGACCGGGTCGCAGAGAATGCATTCTCATGGCACCAGATTGTATATACCCTATTTTCATATATACAGGTCAAGCATTTCATTACCCCTCCACCACAACACACCCAAGCTGGGGGAGCAATTTTAGGTATGTTTACAATTCAAACAGTCTCTTATCCAGTCAGAAGCCACCATTTTATGCTTTATCTCTCATATTCGTTCTTACCAGTTAGGTGTATTCTCGGTTGCTCTTATCCGATCAGAAGCTGTCATTTGGTCTTGCATCTGTCAAGTTCGCTCTTGTTCTGTATCCCTTATCGTCGTCGGACAGGCCATGACCAGCATGTAGACATAGAGTATATTCCATCGTGCATGTCGTCTATGAATACGTTCAGCTGATGAGGTGGTAGATCAGTTTGGTTACGAAAAACGTAACATTGGTGACTCTCTCCACCATCCACTTGGCGTCGAGGCGTTGTTGATGGTCCCATTCCAACGGATCCAGTTAGTCGACGTGGACCAAAGCCGGCTCCAGTGATGCACGATTGGTGATGTTGAAGGGTTGATTGAAGACCCGGATGTTGGCAATGGAAGAGAAATAGCACAGCGTAAAATGTAGACAAAACCCAGATTTACATTGAAGGCTGTAGTTTAGTCTGAGAAGATGGCTTCCAAGTAGCTGCGTAGAGTCCCCCAACCAGAAATTGTAGATATCTTGACTGGGGTGATGACGATAGAAAAAGCACCGTAGACAAATGGCACCGGTAGATATCACTCAATGGATGGGCATCAGACAAGAGATCGCTGGGGGCATCTATGGGGTCGTCCACGACGTACATTGTATACTTGGCCCTCCACGGCGTACAAAAATCTGGTCCAGGGTCTTGTCGTTGGAATCTGACTGTTGAATTATCATCGGCCCTCGTGCGAGGGATGGGAATTCCCGCTGTCTCGATACTGGTGCCTACGGTCTCCTCTACCTTCAAACGTGGCCGCGGTACGGGGTGTTGTGTAGATTGGTGTCGCATCAACTGACTGTAAATGATCCCGGCGGTGAAACGACTGTGTACATACCGTACAACTATACTGGACGGTTCCATGGCGGCGCAAGTCGTGCAGACGAGTGAATGATTTCATGCACGTAGTACAAGGGAACATCTTGGTGGTTGACAGGTTGTCTGCTGAAACGACCAGGCCGTTCCCTTTTCATAACACGACACCTGGCTCTTGCCTTGTGGAATCGGAACTCGCCCATGCCAATCTCTGACTGCTCGTGACCAATCAGAAGCCGCGCTTTGAAAAACTATAGAGCTCGGAGCTGGGGGATGGACTGGTTAAGAGCTTGGAGCCCTTGAAGCCGGAGCTCTTGGAGCTCGGAGCTCTTGGAAGTGACGTCACCGCATGCATATGCGCTCACCTATGTACGGCCGTGACGTCATCGCCGGAAGTGATGTCATCGCACGCATGCGCCTGTGGTGCACTCACACCCACGTGTACCATATGCCCTACGAGCTATAGGGCACAGTGTGCACCACAGGGTCGTGCGCATGCATGCGATGATGTCACTTTCGGCTATGACGTTACTTCCGTACATAGCTGAGCGCACATGCATTTGGTAACGTCACTTCCAAGAGCTCCGTGCTCCAAGAAACCAGTCCATTCCACAGATCCGAACACAAAGGGCGGCTTCTCATTGGACAAGAGCAGTCAGAGGTTGACATGGTTGGATTCTGAATGGAATAGACAAGAGCCAGCTAGCGTGTTATGAAAGGAGAGCGGCCTGGCTGTTTCAGGAGAGACCCTGTCAACCACCAAGATGATCACTTGTACTACGTGCATGAAATCATTCACTCGTCTGCACGACTTTCGCCGCAATGAGTCTACCAAGCATGACGGAACCGCCCGGTATAATTGTACGACACGTACACAGTGGTTTCAGCGCTGGAATCATTAACAGCGCCATGAACGTTCAAGCCATGGTCCAGGGGTCAAGAAAGAATGTGAGGAATGTGGACACCGCTTCAAACGCTTAAGTCAGTTTATGTGACACCAATCTACACAAAACCCTCTACCGCGAACACGTTTGAAGGTAGAAGAGACCGTAGGCACCAGTATCGAGACAGCGAGAATTCCCATCCCTCGAACGAGGGCCGTTGATAATGTTGCCATAGTCAGATTCTAACGTCAAGACCTTGGGCCAGATTTTGTACGACGCGGATGGCCAAGTACACGTCGTGGACGACCCCATAAATGCCCCCATCGATCTCTTGTCTGACGCCCATCCAGGGAATGAGATCTACCGACGCCATTGGTCTGCGATTCGACGATGTTTCTACCGTCATCACCCTGGTCAAGATATCTACAATTTCGGGCTCTCTACGCAGCTACGTGGAAGCCATCTTCTCAAACCAAATTGCAACCTCCATTTTCCGCCATAAGATGACGGGTCAACTGGGCTATTTTCTCTCTCAGCACCAACATCCGGGTCCTCGATCAACCCTGCAACATCACCAATCGTGCGTCACTGAAGCCGGCATTGGTCAAGTCGACCAGCTGGATCTCTTGGAATGGGCCCATCAACATCGCCTCGACGCCAAGTGGAATGTAGAGAGGATCACCAGTGTTACCTTTTTCGTGACCAAACTGATCTACCATCTCATCAGCTGAACGTTTTAACAGACGACATGCACTGATGCATACCGTAACATGCCGCATATACTCTATATGTGTACATGCTGATCATAGCCTGTCCGACGACGATTAGGGATCACGAGCAAGAGCGAACATGGCAGATGCAAGATCAAATGGCGGCTTCTGATTGGATAAGAGCAACCGAGAATACAACTAACGGACAGAAACGAATATGCCCATACAACATAAAATGGCGGCTTCTGATTGGAAAAGAGGCTACTTGAATTGTAAACACACCTATAGTGGCTCCCCAGCTTGGGTGTGTTGTGATGCAGGGGATTATAAAATGATTGACCTGTAATCTGTATTGTTCTCTTAACTGACTGTGTCAAGGCGTTAAGACAGTAGGGTTTAGGTGTCTCTAGGGATGTGGGTGTGTGTCCTTACCCATACCAGCTTTAGGGCGGCACTGGATGCGTTGAGGGAGATGTCGAAAGCGTTATGACGGTGGGACCAATGATGTCACTTTCAAGGGGAAGTAGCTTTACCATGCTACTCTCATGTCCAACGCATCATGTCCATCCCAATAACACCAGTATGCCTGATTTCAGGTGTCCAGAGGAGACATACCTCTCCAAGGTCCACGAGTCATCTCCTATGGGTCAGTGTATAGAGGTGTAGACATGTCTCAAGGAGCACCCGTACCTTCGCTACTACTGATGACGTCACCGATGACACTACAGATGACGTTGACATCCCTCAAGCCGTATTCTACACCACAAGAGCTCCCCACCCCACGTGGTATATTTGGACCATGAATGGCCAGCATCGACTGATGCAACTTCCAAAAAAAAATACGGCAGTCTGATTCTGCTCCAAGCGTGCTTCAATAGGATACCATAACCGGTCCATTCGAACTAAGGATGGTCTCTAGATTACCCAAACACGTCTCTGTCCACCCCAAAAATACCCGTTTTCGCTACTACTCCTATTGATAACGTCATCGATGACGTCATAGATGACATGGACATCTCCCAAGTCGTGATCTACACCACGAGAACTTAAATATGATACCCCACAGGGTCTATTTGGACCAACGATGGTCCCTAGATTACCCAAACATGTCATTGCTTACATCCCAAATGCCCTCTTTCGTTACTATTGCCATAACGTAACATGATGCGACTTCCAACAAAAGCCATACCAGTTTTCGTCTACATGCAGAGAGCTGCAAGATAACACCAAACACGGTCCATTTGGACGAAGGATGATCCAAACCTACCCAAAACACGTCCCTTCAAACCCTCCAAAATTCCAACTTTTGCTGGTATTCCTATTGATGACGTCACCAATGACGTGAATATCCCTCAAGTCGTAATCTATACACCGAGGTATTCAATTTGACACCCTGCACGGCCAAGTAGGACCGAGAATGCTGCCTCAATCACTCAAATACCCCCCACGAACCTCCAAAATGCCCACTTCCTATACTACGGCTAGATTGAGAAGCATGCGGAAAGACGAAACCGGACTATACACCAGTCCAATCGGACGCTACTCTCCGAGCTTCAATATAAGATCTCACACTGCCCAATCGGACCAATATTGGTCCATTTCGACCCAAAACATTCATTCAAATACCTTTTCCCACAATTCCCTGTCTGCACATGTGCAGAATTATGCAAACGGTCTACACGTTAGGCCAGTCGAATGCTCCCGCACGCGTGCTTCACTATGACACCTCACACAGCCCAATCGGACCAATATTGGTCCACGTAGACCCAAAACGCCCACCGCGATCTGCCTGCGTTCTGCGCATGCGTCATGACAACTTTTCAACAAAAGTCAACACATGGCCTCGAGATCCCTCCCATCGTCTTCTACAGTGTGAGACAGAAAAATAAGATGCCACACTCCATACCATAAAGAAGAGTGAAGACATAATATAATACCATAGAAGTATACATATCCGCCCTCCAGTGGCTCTCTCTGTGTGTATGGCTATGGAGATTATAACCTGTGAGCTATCACGGAATGTTCAGGAATATAAGTCGCCTCCGTCAATCAGAATCATCCTCGCGAGCCAATGTATCGATCGATTTGTTGGGATCGATACACTGGCTTGGTTAGTAACCCATATGAGTTCTGGATATAATTAGATCAAGGGGTTTTTCCTGAGTCAACCCAATCAGTGAACGCGCTAAGCTAATTGATTAGGCCAATCCGCTGCGAGGTATGAGATGTGACTGGTTTCAATTTCATCGCGGGCTAAACTGCTTTGATGTCGAGCGGAAATCGACATCGGAAGTCAAAGCAAAAACCACAGGCCGGGGATACCGACATGCAAATTCAAAACAAGCACGGGGGATGAAATGTACCAGATTGTATAATATCTAGGCATCGACTCAAGAACTCAATCGAATCACCAAAAATGTCCAGGTAAACCCTCTGCGAGAATTTAGGATTTACCTGGACTTGTGAAGATGATCAGAATATGCGCTCCAAGGGTAGGCCGGCGATTGACTCGCTGCTTTTCCATCAATGCATGGACGAGGATGCAACTCGTGGCTAATGGATGTGACGTCAGCATTTCGCCCTGTACTTATAACATGGCCTATACTTATAACATTGCGCTTGGACCTCCAAGTCATCTTCTTCCAGGTATCCATGTATTGCGCGTGAGTGAGTGAGTGAGTGAGTGAGTGAGTGAGTTAGGGTTTAACGTCGCGTTCAGCGCTATTTCGGCCATATAGCGACGATATAACTAACTACAATATGATTAGCTGGTCATGTGTGACTATCCATGTACAGTCATCATGTAGAGGAAGTTAATCTTCCCCTCGTGCCAACAGACATGGTACGAAACTCATGCTGCTCACCCACTTGGGGGCCTATGCATATCTCTCGCTACATATTTGGCTATGACCCGGAAGTGGCCGTTGAACTTCTCATGCCATCTGACATTCACATGACCGTTGACTTTTTACATCCATATGACCTTTGCCCCGGAATGTACGTCACTGGACGTGACGTCATCAACCCTCCTCATTTCCCTCCACCACTACAGAAATACTAATGGATTTACGCTTTCTATACTACTTAGCGATTAATCCAGATCTTGCGGATGTATTTTTGACGACATTCTGGAGAATTGCACATAGAGCTGTTCCACATAACAGATATCTGCTGAACGGTGTGGACCTGAAACTCAGATTCATTGGTGTCTGAAAAGATCGCATTTTCAGTGTTGTTGCCATTCGTAGATGTGACATTCATAATAGGAATATCTTTACCCGCAAATTAGTCTTCAATCCAGTTATGCAGTCAGGACGCTTTAAAGCATTGGAGAACAAATGCGGCGAAATAACCCTTGAAGCGTTAGGAGACAAAGGTTTTTCTGCGCCACAAACAAAATCGTTAGTGATCATGTGTTTCTCAATCACCTTCCAAAACGCATCCTTTTTGGCTGAGTGGATGTAGATGCTTCAGCGGCTTATGACATGACATACGTGAGTTAGATTCGACATTCAGTTGATAGCCATCGCCCATGAATAATGTTCGCGTTCATGATCGTGTTCATGATAATTAGTACTGGAATCGAAACAGGCATAAAGTAAGAATATAAATAGTAAAAGCGCATCTGTGCACCAATTATATTTATGAGTAGATAACTCTTGCGACCCCTTCTATCGCTGCATATGCCATATCGATCTCCATGTGACTGCCGCAAACCCGCCGCAAAACGGGCAAACAAGAGTTGTCTCTCCCTATATAGGTACCTAGATGCGCTTTTACTACCACTAATATAGATATAAAAAGATGCTATTTTCTTGCAAGAGATGAGTTTCATATGTCTCCAGTAATGCCAACAAGACATTACGATATTCCTATCGACTGAATTTATGAAAATCTAACACAAAATCGGTTCCATTTGTATTGTTATTGGCCATTCGTCAGTTGGATTGTGTAGCAGAAAATGCAGGAATCCGACATATATATTTGACGCCCGATAAGAGGGCTAAACTTAATAGATATAAACAGACGCAAATCAAAAACTTCAATGCTCAGGATGAAATTGTATTTTCATGTTCAAAGAGACGTAAATTTCCTCATTGTTTGTTGATGTCCAGCAAAGAGATAGAAGTTTATCCGAATACAGGCATATCTTTAATGATACCCATACTGGGTTTATTAATAGGTCGTCGCTTTGCTTTATGGAGGAGTGGTGGTGGCAATCAACGGGCCATAGCTTGGATTTCCGTTGTCTTCCTTAGGTTCGTTTGAATGTGACAGTAACGTGGACGGAAGCGTAAGTAAGACCAGGACAACATGGGTACTCCTTAGCTTCATGGGTGGATGTGACAGATTCTACTGTCCAATGTGTGTTTGTATAGCTGGGGACTATGTCCTTGTAGGGATTATCAGGGTAAACGTCGATGAAACTATTGTCGCGTGCCCAAGAACCGATGACGTATGTGCAGGAGACAGACTCGTCATCAGTGACGGGGCACGTGGTTCTCACACGCATGGCGGGTACGAAAGTAACCTCTCCAGTATGGCGGACCAGTACTTCCGTTTTACAGGTTGTCATTTCCGGGGTCTTTACGCTGAAATTGTAAGAAAATAATTCCTGTAGGTCTGCTAATAATTTTTATCCAACTCGACATACATACGCCGGTGCCGGTTTTAACAAGGAACTAGAACATTTTGGACAAGGAAGATCTCTTCATTAACACATCCGTAGGATATACTTAATCTGGATTAATTAATCTGGATCAAAGCTAATCGTAAACATCGATTATTGTTAATGAAATACGTTACTTACTTATTCATACATATAATTAGGGACCCATAACTTAGTATTCCGGTTATCCATCAATCTTCACACTACTGAAATTTTCCCATTCAGCCTTCAATCATCGAAAGATATACACCAATCAATCAACCAACCAGTCTCTTTGATTGACACAGTATCAGTCATGTTGTGAAGATGCATTAAAATAGAATAAGCCATTTGGAGACGCGAGTTATTGCCGCTCCTCATATATAAATTTAATATGGCGGCATATACTCTCGATTCCAAGCAGTCTGTGCTCCGATTGAGATGGGCTCCTTTTTATGGTTTACAGACTGAGGCACTCGCAAACTAATGATTTTCAAGACTACCGGTCTGCTAGTCTGTTGGCCGAGTGGTTTAGATCGCCGACTTATAGTGCTAGCGATTATGTGCCTCACTCTGTGGGTTGCTGGTTCGAATCCCGCTCGGTTCTCGACCAATTTACTACACTAGAATCTGTGCTATACTAAGATAGTACATCCTAACATATCGAAAATACTATTAATGATTTATTGATCACATATCCTAAAAAATAAAGAATTAAAATATCACCAGTATGTACCGGTATATAAGCCTATATATTTTTGCACCGTATATAGTATGGAATAAATTAAGAGTATAGGCATAGATACTCGTGTACTCTACATACCCACCTGTTTCACTTTAGTTCATTCAATCTCAATTGTGGGAAGTATATTCATCACTAGGCTTAGCATCAGACAACAATCCGAAAAAGGCAAATTTGACCCCAATTTGGTTGTGAATTCAATTAATAATAGTCCACGAGCGTGTACAGATTTCAGTGCACAACTGGATTGTTTTCCTCAAAAGTACAGATGAAGCCAATGATGCTAATTGTGGGAAGTTTTTCTTGTTCAAAACAGCGGAAACGAAGCTTATTTTGAGTTCAACAAAATGCCCATATCAAGCGAGAAACGTAAGTCTGGCCTAAGACGTGCAGTCCCGGACCTTTTGCACGAAGTATCTTAGAAACGTGTTCAATATAAACTAGGAAAACAAGTTTCCGGTATGGTGTGCTGAAGATCGAGTTTGATGTTCATCTTCTTGAATAAATAAATATATTCAGGAAGCAGTTGCTTTCCAGCTATTACTATTGGTTAAAGGGGATTTTCATCCATTGGTCAACTCAAACAGATAATTCACTCTGTACCGTACTAAAGCTATAGGTCCACCACGCATGAGTTATTTATATCATATCACCTTGTTCTTACTGTGATTAGCACAGATCTTGTGTGTAAGGCATTACTCCATGATCTGACTGGGAACGTACTTCAGGTCACTGGCCTAACAATCAGCTAATCAATGATTGCATTCAACAGCCATTTTCGCTCTATCTTACCTGCTATTCCTGAATATTTCCTGGCACTAATGCCAACTGCCTTAACACCATATACTACCCATTTATTTGTGTTCATTTGTTAATTGAATACAAGTCTGTGGCATCATATGGTTATGATACATGAAGAAATCTCACTGTTACTCACGCTGACCAATTCTGAATATTGGTTAATGTTTAGACACATTGAATTAATAAGCAAAAGTTTCAATTTCGTCCATACTTTCCTTCAGGAATTTCATTTTAATTTTATTTTTGATAGAAGTTTATTTCTGTCAGTAATTTGGATATGACACCAATTTGATGTCATCGGTTGGAAAAAAAATGCTGACACAAGGTACCTCTGTCAATAGTGCTGAAAAGTATATAATGAACTTTAGACATATTATATATATAGCCCCGGTAGTTAAGGGCCCTAGTTAAGGCGTTCTAGAATGGGGTCTGTTCATGAGGGGGAGGGTTGGGGACTATGGAAGGGGTCGGCGAAGGGCCACGGAGTCGAGCAGGTGGCCTCCGGTCGTACAGAGGTAGGAGGCTATTATTTCAACAGGGAGATGTTCTTTTGTTCAAACAAAAGGTGAGTGAGAGAGTAAGGATTTAATTGTGTTCTGTACAATTTTTAATTCATATCACGATGGTGCCTACTTGTGCCAGGACACGAGATTACCCTCACTTCTTATTATCCTGGATACTGTTGAACGGCCGCAACGTTGCTTAACGTCGACCATATGACAAGATGTTCAAATAACATTTGAGTGATACCCCGTGTGGTCACCATACGGTTGGAATACAACCACGACCTTGGGTACAAAAAAGAGCTACTGTACCTTATGTTGAAAAATAAATCATATTTATATAGATTGGATCGGTGTTATGAGATATATAGCAATGCAAATAATTATACCTGGTGTGGAAGACACAATATATGAGGCTGTAGAGATATCACGAGGAGGACAGTCTGACCGGTTTCGATCTTATTCGATCTCTTCATAGGCGATGTGGTAAGTGATTCTAGTGACAAAAAACGAGCTAAATGTACCCTGGTGTCCGGTTGGGTCCGATTTGGACCCGGATCTGAAATCTGATTGGATAGAGAGGGCGTCAAGGTGTGTTCGGTTTGTATCCGGTTGTGTCCGGTCGATGTCCGACTGGCATCTGGTTGAAGTCCGGATGCTTCCGGGTGTTTTCGGGCAGGGTCCGGATACGACTGAGGGTATCTGACAGCATCCTTGTGGTATCCGTGTATGCACGGGGTGATGTGCGGTATGTGTTCGGGGATGTCGAATCTGGATCGGTCGAACAGATAAGGCCAATCAGAATGACGGGGATGTCTAAGGTTAGACTTGATGATCGAGAGGCTCGAGGGAAGTAAGTACGCTCCAAAAATGAATTGCTAAATGGTAGAATCAGTTCGAGGCAATAACGAATGAGTGCATTGCACAATGCTTGTCCCTATCTCGGGACGATTCCTGAACGACAGAAGGTCCAAACAAGCGTAAATGGCGTGCAACGGGTAAAATGGTTTATTTGAGATTTTCGACTTATGTTATCTACGGACAACTGTGACTTCCGGTTTTGTGAAATAGAAACTCGAGGTTACGGAAACAGAAACTCGGGTTTATTTGGTGGATAACCTAGGTTTCCGACAGTTAACTCAAGTTCCCGATTCGAGAATCATAGATTTCTCTTTGATAACTTAAGTTATCTGTTATAACACTTAGGTTCTTGGTTCGATAACTGCGAGTTTCTGATTATTTGGACATTTGGACGATCTTCTCGCTGTGGATAATCGCTATATAAATGACGCAGTGAAGGATATATATCCACCTTCATATTTCTAAACTAATCATATTTAGCACATCATATTTAGACCTATATCTCTATAAAAATGAAGCGGGCCTTCTCTCTCGTCGGCTGTATGACAAAAGAGATGATTACAATTTCGACATCGTAAACTATCCCTTTCTGGACAGTAATATTCCAGTGGGACCTGCATATGGCGTATACATATCACGCCTAGTAGCATTTGCTAGATCCTGTGTTAAATGTGACGATTTTAAGCAACGTCACAAAACATTGTTGCAGAAACTTATAAAAAAGGGCTACACCATCAAGCGCCTCCACTCAAAGTTTCTCAAATTTGGCGATACATATCGCATGCTGATAGCAAAATACGAGCGTAGCGTGCAAGATCTATGACGTTACGTTTCGTAACTTGTGTCTAATTCCGCTTAACTCGGGGCTAGGGGCCGTATGAACCCATGTACTTCAAGATCCTCATGGTACTCATATGAACAGTCACAATCAAAGCGTGACTGAGATACATCATTCTTTAGATGACGACTTTACAACGAATATTATGGATTATGAACACTGATCAGCGATACGGATTTCATATTTTTGGAACATCATGATGTCTTGCCGGCATCATTGAAAACTGTTGACCGCTTCTCTCTTGCAGGAAACAAGCCTATGTTTATGTATACTATGATTGTCTTTTTGAATTTGGTGCTGATGCTGTTGTATGGAATATGGAATAGGTCTTTGGATTATGGACACGGATATTCTCTAATGGACGACGGCTGAATTATGAATGACGGACCAGACGCTTGTAATTCCATAGGTGGCAGGGGATTGGCGTCTAGAAGGAGTTATCGGTGTGGAAGTTTATCTCGTAGGTGTTTATGGCTGATGGAAGAGAGGGTCCGGTCTCGTGGAAGGATCAAATCTCCCCTCACTTACGCACAAATAATTATGCATCATTTTGAGTCTCTGTCATTATTGGTGAGTATTATGTGATGCAGTCCAGACGGATTGGGCCATTAATAAGAGTGATCAGGTTGTTTCAAGTCACTTACCACCTATCTCGGCGGAACTCTACATCCACCGTGACTGATACCCAGAATGGCCACAGAAAGTCATGGTATACATGGAATTTTCTTGTTGGTGAAGTGAACAAATTGCTTAATAAGTCCTTTTTTCAACTTTTACAGCTATGCTCTACTACAAGTAGGCACCGTCGTTATATGACTGAAATTTTGTTGAAATCGACGTTAAATCCTACTACACGCACTCAATCACTCACTCATGGCAGATTATCTCCCCTTAGTTTGGGCGATCTCTCTTGGGGCTCACCAACACAGTTGCCTGGCCTGTATGATATTGGATGGTCGATGTCTACGTATAATTATTTCCAATAAATTATGAAAATTAATAAATCTTAAAAAAATAAATAAATCGATTTATTGTTTTTTTTTCTTTTTTTTCTAAGTGTATTTCTCTTTCATCTTTGGCTCAATTAAAGTCATTCCCTATAATGTGAAGCCGAGTTACTACAGTTTTTAATTATCTACCATACCCTGCCCTCTATGACATTAAATAAAAGAGAAGTTGGGAATAGAACCGCTCAACACGGTCATTTCAAAACATTCTCAAAAAAGAACGAAAGCCTACCTTTCCAAATGCCATCCGTTTTTTACTTCCCAAGTGGACCTACCTTCGGAATATATGCGCTTTGAATATCTAAACTTCCCTTGGGGAGAGAAATTCATTCTTCGCGCCAAAACACGGCTTTTCAAACTTTTAGCCAGCTCTCCGGCAAAAAGCACTTCCGTCATAATTTCAAGGACCGGGCCATACAATATTATCAACGACGATTGGTCGAAATTATCTCCCAAAGTCAGGGGCAGATAATCCAGTGGGCGGGAGATGACTTTTGCGGATAATTTCGACCAATCGTCGCTGATAATATTGTATAGCCCGTTCCTTGAATTTATGACGGAAGTGCTTTTTGCCGGAGAGCTGGCTAAAAGTTTGAAAAGCAGTGTTTTGGCGCGAAGAATGAATTTCTCTCGCCAAGGGAAGGTTTAGATATTCAAAGCGCATATATTCCGAAGGTAGGTCCACTTGGGAAGTAAAAAACGGATGGCATTTGGAAAGGTAGGCTTTCGTTCTTTTTTGAGAATGTTTTGAAATGACCGTGTTGAGCGGTTCTATTCCCAACTTCTCTTTTATTCTATGTCATAGAGGGCAGGGTATGGTAGATAATTAAAAACTGTAGTAACTCGGTTTCACATTATAGCGAATGACTTTAATTGAGCCAAAGATGAAAGAGAAATACACTTAGAAAAAATATTTATAAAGAAAAAATCGATTTATTTATTTATTTATTCTTTATTAATTTTCATAATTTATTGGAAATAATTATACGTAGACATCGACCATCCAATATCCTACAGGCCAGGCAACTGTGCTCACCAATACGTACCTGTTGTACATGGCCAAGTCCGGAACCCAAACGTGATCGGCAGGAATTACCAGTTGATCTATGTCATAATGCTTCAGTTTCCAACTTAATCTTGAATCGTGCCATGTCTGCAAAATTAAAACAAACATTAATATACGATAATGCTTATATCGTATATCTTTGGGTCAGTGCCATGCCCCCACCAATAGCGCTGCTGTAGCGCATTCTCAGTCTCATAAACTGCTGTAATAATATTATCCTCATCAACTTTTTGTGGAAGGTTCACGAAGGTTGGTTGTGGTTAACAAGCGTCAGATCCGACATCCAGTATTCAGCCGTCGTCCATACAAGAATTTACGGGGGTTGTACATATAAACAACTGCCATTCAAAGCTAAATATGTATATGTACGCAACATTACGGTTCCCCATATTGACTACCTTGCATGTACACATTATTTCAAGCTACCAGCATCTTCTAACACCATATTACATCCAAGATCCCAAAAGATAAATGTTCGGTATACTTCATGTTTGTATAAACTCACCAAATCAAGTTATATATTGTCGGAGAGATCTTCTTTCAAGGAATTAGTATTTGATGATAATTGTGATTTTCTGATAAATACATCTGAATTATTTTAATGGAGAGGATTTGGTTTTTTCTTGTCTCCAAATATCCTCGATAATAACTTGTAAACATGTTAGGAAGATATTCAGAAAACTTTCACATTCTCATCGCTTATATGTCCGCATTCCTATAGTTTCTCTACGACAAATGTCAAACGTCAATTGTGTGCTTCTATCCTAGATGAGCCCACGTTATTTATGTACAAGTTTGAAGGATAAGAATTGCGGGTGGCTAAAAATGTCCGGATCATATATTTTATCCAAATGTCCGGCTCCTATTTTTATCCAAGTGTCCGGTTCCTATCTTTTATCCAAGTGTCCGGCTCCTATCTTTTATCCAAGTGTCCGGCTTCTATCTTTTATCCAAGTGTCCGGCTCCTATCCTTTTATCCAAATGTCAGGCTCCCATCTTTTATCCAAGTTGCCGGCTTCTATATTTTATCCAAATGTCCGGCTTCTATCTTTTATACAAGTGTCCGGTTCCTATCTTTTATCCGAGTTTTCGGCTCCTATCTTTTATCCAAATGTCCGGCTCCTATCTTTTATTCAAGTGTCCGACTCCTATCTTTTATTCAAGTGTCCGACTCCTATCTTTTATCCAAGTGTTCGGCTCCTATCTTTTATCCGAATGTCTGGCTCTTATCCAAATGTCCAGCTCCTATCTTTTATCCGAGTTTCCGGTTCCTATCTTTTATCCAAGTGTCCTACTCCTATCTTTTATCCGAATGTCCGACTCCTATCTTTTATCCGAATGTCCGGCTCCTATCTTTTATCCGAATGTCCGACTCCTATCTTTTATCCGAATGTCCGGCTCCTATCTTTTATCCGAATGTCCGACTCCTATCTTTTATCCGAATGTCCGACTCCTATCTTTTATCCGAATGTCCGACTCCTATCTTTTATCCGAATGTCCGACTCCTATCTTTTATCCCAGCTAGGACATTTTTCTCCACATTAGGCATAAGTGTGCGTCCATATTTGCAAGAGAAAACGATGTGAGAAGGGACATTGTCAGCTATCACACCTGTAATGTGAAAGATTGTACAATAGGAAATAATGCCCGGCTCCTATATTTTAACCTATCTGAGACATTTTTTTTTCTGATTTGCAAATCGGTTATAATATATTTCTTATGACCTTCTTTCACACCGCCATCCTTATAGGTCCAAAGAACACTAATCCCCAGGATAGGTGTCCGTCCTTAGTGATGTGATAAGAGACACTAATCCCCAGGATAGGTGTCCGTCCTTATTGGTGTGAGAAGGGACACTAATCCCCAGGATAGGTGTCCGTCCTTAGTGATGTGAGAAGGGACACTAATCCCCAGGATAGGTGTCCGTTCTTAGTGATGTGAGAAGGGACACTTCTCTAATGGACGACGGCTGGATTATGAATGACGGACTAGACGCTTGTAACTAATACCCAGGATAGGTGTCCGTCATTAGTGACGTGATAAGAGACAGTAATCCCCAGGATATGTGTCCGTCCTTAGTGATGTGAGAAGGGACACTAATACCCAGGATAGGTGTCCGTCCTTATTGATGTGAGAAGGGACACTAATCCCCAGGATAGGTGTCCGTCCTTAGTGATGTGAGAAGGGACACTAATCCCCAGGATAGGTGTTCGTCCTTATTGATGTGAGAAGGGACACTAATCCCCAGGATCGGTGTCCGTCCTTAGTGATGTGAGAAGGGACACTAATCCCCAGGATAGGTGTCCGTCCTTAGTGATGTGAGAAGGGACACTAATCCCCAGGATAGGTGTTCGTTCTTAGTGACGTGATAAGAGACACTAACCCCCAGGATAGGTGTCCGTCCTTAGTGATGTGAGAAGGGACACTAATACCCAGGATAGGTGTCCGTCCTTATTGATGTGAGAAGGGACACTAATCCTCAATATTGCTTTCCGTCTTTACTGATGAGAGAAGGGACACAAATACACAGGTTAGATCCTAATAAGTGTCCGTCATTAGTGATGTGGGAAAGGACACTAATCCGCAGGATAGGTGTCCGTCCTTAGTGACGTGAACAGGGACACTGATCCCCAGGATAGGTGTCCGTCCTTAGTGACGTGGGAAGGGACACTAATCCACAGGATAGGTGTCCGTCCTTAGTGACTTGAGCAGGGACACTAATCCGCAGGATAGGTGTCCGTCCTTAGTGACGTGAGCAGGGACACTAATCCCCAGGACAGGTGTCCGTCCTTAGTGATGTGATAAGGGACATTACTCCCCAGGATAGGTGTCCGTTCTTAGTGATGTGATAAGGGGCATTACTCCCCAGGATAGGTGTCCGTTCTTAGTGACGTGAGCAGGAGCACTAATCCCCAGGATAGGTGTCCGTCCTTAGTGACGTGAGAAGGGACACTAATGCCCAGGATAGGTGTCCGTCCTTACTGACGTGATAAGGGACACTAATCCCCAGGATAGGTGTCCGTCCTTAGTGATGTGAGAAGGGACACTGATCCCCAGGATAGTTGTCCGTCCTTATTGGTGTGAGAAGGGACACTGATCCCCAGGATAGGTGTCCGTCCTTAGTGATGTGAGAAGGGACACTGATCCCCAGGATAGTTGTCCGTCCTTAGTGACTTGAGCAGGGACACTGATCCGTAGGAAAGGTGTCCGTCCTTAGTGACGTGAGCAGGGACACTAATCCCCAGGATAGGTGTCCGTCCTTAGTGACTCGAGCAGGGACACTAATCCGCAGGAAAGGTGTCCGTCCTTAGTGACGTGAGCAGGGACACTAATCCCCAGGACAGGTGTCCGTTCTTAGTGATGTGATAAGGGACACTAATCCCCAGGACAGGTGTCCGTCCTTAATGACTTGAGCAGGGGCACTAATCCCCAGGGTAGGTGTCCGTCCTTAGTGACTTGAGCAGGGACACTAATCCGCAGGATAGGTGTCCGTCCTTAATGTCGTGATAAGGGACACTAATCCCCAGGATATGTATCCGTTATAAGTGACGTGAGAAAGGACACTAATCCCGGGGATAGATGTCCGTCCTTATTGATGTGAGAAGAGACACTAATCCCCAGGACAGGTGTCCGTCCTTAGTGATGTGAGAAGAGACACTAATCCCCAGGACAGGTGTCCGTCCTTAGTGATGTGAGAAGAGACACTAATCCCCAGGACAGGTATCCGTCCTTATTGATGTGAGAAGAGACACTAATCCCCAGGATAGGTGTCCGTCCTTATTGATGTGAGAAGAGACACTAATCCCCAGGACAGGTGTCCGTCCTTAGTGACTTGAGCAGGGACACTAATCCCCAGGATAGGTGTCCGTCCTTAGTGACTGATAAGGGACACTATTCCCCAGGACAGGTGTCCGTTCTTAGTGATGTGATAAGGGACACTAATCCCCAGGATAGGTGTCCGTCCTTAGTGACTGATAAGGGACACTAATCCCCAGGACAGGTGTCCGTTCTTAGTGATGTGATAAGGGATACTAACCCCCAGGATAGGTATCCGTCCTTAGTGACTGATAAGGGACACTAATCCCCAGGACAGGTGTCCGTTCTTAGTGATGTGATAAGGGACACTAATCCCCAGGACAGGTGTCCGTCCTTAGTGACGTGATAAGGGACACTAATCCCCAGGATAGGTGTCCGTCCTTAGTGACTTGAGCAGGGACACTAATCCGCAGGATAGGTGTCCGTCCTTAGTGACTTGAGCAGGGACACTAATCCGCAGGATAGGTGTCCGTCCTTAGTGACGTGATAAGGGACACTAATCCCCAGGATAGGTGTCCGTCCTTAGTGACGTCATAAGGGACACTAATCCCCAGGACAGGTGTCCGTTCTAAGTGACGTGAGAAGGGACACTAATCCCCAGGATAGGTGTCCGTCCTTAGTGACTTGAGCAGGGACACTAATCCACAGGATAGGTGTCCGTCCTTAGTGACTTGAGCAGGGTCACTAATCCCCAGGACAGGTGTCCGTCCTTGGTGATGTGACAAGAGACATTAATCCCCAGGATAGGTGTCCGTCCTTATTGATGTGAGAAGGGACATTAATCTCCAGGATAGTTGACCGCCCTCAGTGATGTGAGAAGGGACACTAATCCCCAGGATAGGTGTCCGTCCTTAGTGATGTGAGAAGGGACACTAATCCCCAGGATAGGTGTCCGTTCTTAGTGATGTGAGAAGAGACACTAATCCCCAGGTTAGGTGTCCGTCCTTATTGATGTGAGAATGGACACTAATCCCCAGGATAGGTGACCGTTCTTAGTGATGTGAGAAGGGACACTAATCCCCAGGATAGGTGTCCGTCATTATTGATGTGAGAAGAGACACTAATCCCCAGGATAGGTGTCCGTTCTTAGTGATGTGAGAAGGGACACTAATCCCCAGGATAGGTGTCCGTCATTATTGATGTGAGAAGAGACACTAATCTCCAGGATAGGTGTCCGTCTTAGTGATGTGAGAAGGGACACTAATCCCCAGGATAGGTGTCCGTCCTTATTCATGTGAGAAGAGACACTAATCCCCAGGATAGGTGTTCGTCCTTATTGATGTGAGAAGGGACACTAATCCCCAGGACAGGTGTCCGTCCTTATTAATGTGAGAAGGGATACTAATCCCCAGGATAGGTGTCCGTCCTTATTGATGTGAAAAGGGACACGAATCCAAGAGATAGGTCCTAACATCAATCGTGTGCTTCTATTCTAAGTAAACGCGCATCCTTTATGCGTCCGCATAATGTACGTGCCTGTATCCCTAGAAGTATTAACGTCAATTGTTTGCTTTCGTCATCGATAAGCCTACGGCGTCCAAATCCTTTCCATGCCGGCATTCCCAGGGGTCATATTTCACATGTGAGCTTCTGTCCTAGATTATCCTACATCCTTTATGTGACCGCATCATTTATGTGACAGCATCATTTATGTGACCGCATCCTTTATGTGACCGCATCATTTATGTGACAACATCATTTATGTGACCGCATCCTTCATGTGACCGCATCATTTATGTGACCGCATCATTTATGTGACCGCATCATTTATGTGACAGCATCATTTATGTGACCGCATCATTTATGTGACCGCATCCTTTATGTGACAGCATCATTTATGTGACTGCATCATTTACGTGACCGCATCATTTATGTGACCGCATCCTTTATGTGGCCGCATAATTTATGTGACAGCATCATTTGTGTGACCGCATTATTTATGTGACCGCACCATTTATGTGACAGCATCGTTTATGTGACCGCATCATTTATGCGCCCGCATTCTTTATGTGACCTCATCCTTTATGTGACCGTATCATTTATGTGACAGCATCATCTATGTGGCCACATCCTTTATGTGACCGCATCATTTATGTAACAGCATCATTTATGTGACAGCATCATTTATGTGTCCGTATCATTTATGTGACCGCATCCTTTATGTTACCGCATATTTCATGTGTTCCTGGAGGCTAAGAATGTCTGGTGGGTAAAAGAGTCTGATTTCTATCTCCTAACCCAGCTTACAGGACATTTTCATTCACATTAGGGATAAATGTCCGCTCTTATTTATATGATAAGGGACACTAATCACCAAGATATTGTTAGCCATCATTATCGGCATCTCGGGAGATGCTAATGTCTGCTTATATATTAGATATGTGGGCATTCTTTATATGTCCCCACATCCTTTATGTCCCCACATCTGTTATGCCCCTACATCCTTTATCGGCCGGTGTGAAGGCTGTCCTGGCTAAGAGTGTTCCTCTTCTACAGAAATTATATTGGATACCGGTACTTATCTTTAAGGTGAAGAAAAATATCCCAGCTGGGTTAGAAGATAGGGACCGGACAGCTTTAGCCAACGACCATTCTAAGACTTTCAGAGGTGCTAACGTTCATTGTTCGTTCTAGATGTGTCCATTATATTTATATTATGTTTCAGCTTTTGTCCGGGTCTGAAACTACATAGAGTGTTCACAAGAATTAGCATGGCATAAATTCAGATCTTTGATTGCCATTTTGTGACCTTCAGATTGAAAAGATATTTTGATAACAGCAATTTTCGTAATCAGAAGGGTTAACGTGACCTAAGCGAGTTTACCTGAATCAGCCAAATGACAGCTTCGATCTCTCCATCTTCCTTGTCAATCTCGTTCAGCTGAGCAATTGTAACCCCTACCGACACATTCACTGGCACACCTTTCTCTTCCTGTGGAAGGACATGACGGTTGTAGTGTGACAACACTTTTTCAAAGGCGCCTGTCGCATCGTGAAGCGCTTTCCTGAAATGTAAATCGGGGAAAATAGTCAAATGGCTTCGAGATAGTCATCAGCTGAATTCTATATTAAAACATTCACAACATAATACAGAGGGAGAGAGAGAGATAAGTGAGTTAAATTTAACGTCGCGTTCAATAATACCATACGCGTATAATACTGCATTAGGCTTTTTATCCGACAAAATAAACACAGCTGTTGTGACAAAGTTTCCATGCACGCCAATTTTTCTTTGAATCTGAGAGGAATGAAATGGAGACCCCCTTTCCTCTCCTAAGCCAGAAATCATCGGCTAGAGGGGTCTAATTTACTTGATTACTTGGTATTGGTTAATTGTTGTTGTTAATGATCTCATAGCCTCGGACCCCTCACCCTATACACCTATCACACGGCTTCTGGGTTACCTCACTCCTATAACAAGATTATATGAATTAATCCGAGTGCACAGTCATATAGACCAAGAGACATAAAGCTATCAAATAGCCTTCGTGATATGACAATAATTGCCGAAAACTACGTTAAATCCTACTGACTCATCCGCAATTAAATAGTGATAAGATAGGGTCACTGACACAGGGCATTGTACTGCAACAACTTTTGTCATCAGACCCCCAGAAATCCTCCGGAATGGAGCCTATTCTAGCCAAATTCCTAAAATTGGCAGCTTATAGCTCATGTGTTGAACAACTGCATCCCAAAGAGACATTTCCCAACAAGTTGGAAAACGGCGAGGACTTCTCCAATCCACAAGAAAGGTCAGAAAAATTTTCCCGCGAAATTCAGACATATCAGTGTGCTTCCGATACTCTCCAAAATCGAAGGAAGACGTGTGGCTAATAACCTCACAGAATACCTGAATTATAACAATCTGGTTTATAAACATCAATCAGGTTTTCGCGCTGGACACTCTTGTGAACGTTAGTAGACACTTGGTTTCACGAGATCGACAAAGGCAATTTTATGGCAAGCCAAAGTGCTTTTTATTCCGAATTTCCGATATCGGGAATTCTAATTTCCGATATCGAAAATTGCAATTCTCGATATCGGAAATAGAATTTCCGATATCGGGAATTAGAATTTCTCATATCGGAAATTCAGTGACAATTTCCGATATCAGAAATAGAATTTCCCATATCGGGAATTCAATTTTCGATATCGAAAATAGAATTTCCCATATCGGAAATTGTCACCGAATTTCCCATATCGGAAATGAAAGCTCTGGAAGCTTTACAAAACCTAGGGGTGCATTCCACACCTAATGATGTGGGGCTAAAAAAAAGGCATGAGTTCGGATCTTCGGCCATAAATAGATGTAAAATCTTTGATAAAAACCTTGTAAAATTATATATTTTCTAAATGGGCACATTCGTGCCATTATTTCAGGAGAATTGTGAGCTATTGAAATTGAAAAGGAAAGACGTGCAATCCTCCTTAACCCTTCTCCAACTTTTCTGAAAAACTCCATAAAATATATGAAAATGTGTCAAGTTCTACCCGCAACCCAGCGAAAACGTATGAAATGATTTTCTTTTTATGTGTGTTAAAGTGTTTCCCGTCCAAAGGACAATTTAAAATGGCGAAAAACAGGGGGTCGACCTACTCGTTTTTTGTAAAATTTTATCGCCATAAAGGGATTCTGATTTTCGCTTCCCGAAAAAGTGCGGATTTTGGTCCGCCCGATATTCAATTCCGGACACGATTAACTCTGTAGTGGCGAGTGGGTGCGATCAACAAGCAATTGTTATATCCTCGTTTGGAGAAATGGTTACGTCCAGCAGGGTGATACTATAGATATCAGTTAGTAGCCTACACTGTAAAAAGGAGGTTTTTCAAAACCTCAAAAGTGGGTGGAACCCAGCTGCAACCAGAAGTGGTGTTCCGAACCCCGTCCACTTGGTTTTTCAGAAACCTACTTTTCGTTTTTGGAAAAACTGCATTATGGGTTTCAAAACACTATTTGGTGTTGGGTTTCCAAACCCCAAATGTCGTAGCAGTAGGATATCAGGCAATTTTGGAAGTTCGAGATACAAAAAAGTGAAGTAGTTCAAAATGTCATAATGTACTATATGAATAGCACACATCACTCGGCGAACTAACCCAGAAACTCTGGCTGTGATAGGTAAATTTAGTGTAAGGGGGCGTGGCATTCCTATCACAGCCCAGATCACGCCTAGGTTAAATTTTCGCGATAAAAATTTGACTCGCGAAAGGCGGCTTTTCGCTGACGAAAATAACGAAACGGGAGAGAAAAAATATGCCAATTTGATACAGTTTGACCGACCTGAGCTTCTTTAACCATGTACCATCTCTCATGACTGTTTTGATGCTGACAAAATGTGATCAAATGTGTGAGGAAAAACTTCCATTGATTTTAACGTTTTCGCGCCTTTCTGACATCTTGTGAGATATGACCTTCATCTCGTGACCTTCCTGATCACGTGAATAAACAAACGTCGCTATTGGTTCTTGATGACGTGAGTCAGAAGACCAACCCCATTCTGCGCATGTCCCTGTAAACTATGGCGAAAGAAACCCAACGGCAAAATGACAAAATCCGTGTTTGATGGCCGATTCCAGCTAATTAAAGGAGTCATTAGGTGGTTGTCATAGTGCTGGAGATGCCAAATCATATTATTTATTCGACAAAATGCTTTTTGTGCGTCTGTCTCAATTCCCCACGCCGTGTGCAGTTAAAGATCTCGAGCGACTGACGTCTTATTTATTTTTTTCCTTTTCGGTCTGTATATGTGATTCGGGCTAAAGGGGTCAGCAACAACAATCAAAAAAAAAAATAATAGACTCCTTAGCCGATGTTTTCGGGCTATCGGCGAACAAGCATAACAGCATGCATGCACCCGTAGTCAGAAAGAATTATAGATTTTCAAAAGAAAATCACTTTCTGGATGTTATGCCAAACATGGAACATCTATAACAGGGTAAAGTAATCCTTACTTGGTGTAGGTACTTTTAGTGAATACTTCAAATAAGTCTTCCATTAAATAAATCACTGAAGACACGTATCTCAATGATCTTCGGATGACAGTGGGGATTCTTTAAAACATTGTGCATCGGGTACTTTAGCACACCGTCCCCATCCTACAGGGCAGATAGGGCCCCGACATCCCTTTTAGGTGCACCTTGAATAATGCCACAGATTTAAAGAAAATAACTACGGTAAATTAAACAATTAATTACCGGTATCACTTAATTATCCGGTTGTGCTAATTTCTTGCGATTGTTTGACAATTACAGTACCGGTATATCATTTTTGATAGATCAAACTTGGGAATCGGTGAATAAACGCCCAAATCCGCGTTATAGGGTTTCAAAGCACCAGTGTTTGAAACCTTTGTATCGGTGTTTCTGTGCCTCAAATATAGTGTTTTGAACAAACGGCGCGTTTTCAATCACACATTGCGGGGTTTCAAAACACAAGTGTTTGAAACTCTGGTATCGGTGTTTCTGTAACCCAGAAATGGTGTTTGGAGAGCAGAAAATGGGGTTTTGAAAACCTTGCTTTTTACAGTGTAGAACGGTAGGAAGAATGACCTTGCTGTCAAAATCGGGCGACCTTCCTTATTAAACAAGCGCTGAATGAGCGCAAAGACCTCCGACAACAGGGTCAGTAGGAGAATAGCACATCACTGAATAACATAGGGCCGGATGCCAAGCTCAATTTTGCATTTGTTGACGTGAACTTCACCAATGGTAATTAACGTGAGATTGAGGGTTGCCCACTAGCATGTCCAGCTAGGGATGTGGAAGTCACATTCCCCGCAAATAATATTTCTTTGATTTCACGTGCTTGAAATATTGGGGTATGGAATAGAGTATATTGATGGAAAACCTGGAATACTGCTTGAGACATTAGGCCCCTTCCCACCCACACCTCCCCATGAGAGGACACCCCCACCCAAATCAACACGTTAGCGGCAGAAATGAGACCCTGTGTGCCTAGTTTTACCAACTTGCTTGTGATTTTATGGTATAGGCCCTACACATCAACACTTCATATTTTGTATGTGTAAAGTATAGCATCCTCATTGACAGAATCCTCTACAAAACACATCTGATTTTACCGACACTTCGTTCTGATCTGTCTCAGCATCATGTGCTGATTCAATGAGCTCGGAATAATTTTGTATACTGGTGTTACAGGTCACCGTCACCATAATGTATCAATTACCATGGACTTGTACATGTATCACATTCATATTGAATGGTGATGGCTGATGAGAATATTGCCCATATGGAACAAATGGCTGGATTCTAGCGAATAAAAAGTTCATGTTAATCATAAACAACATACAATTAATAATACTATCAAATAATTATGTATATTCCTTGTCGACATCAATATAATACAGACAATATTATGACTGAATCAGGGTAATAGATATCCAAGGGTATATATGTCTACACTAAACTGAAGGAGATGCATGATGCGTATTATATTATGTTGTAAAACTTCACTTGCTAATCTCGATTATGTTGCTTATTGTGAAAATAAATGAAATTATGAAAATAAATTTAGTATGATTGCCCAGTACCCTCAAATTAGAAATATCTTCAGCAGCTAAAGTTAAGCCAATCATAACAATATATAACACCATGGTACTCAGGAAATGAAATCTTTGTTTCTAGAAGCTAAATCATTTCTGACACATTCAAGTCCTCACCTGGTCAAGGGACATAATTTTGTAAAAAAAAAAACAACAAGTATAGATCCACACTGGCGCAGACCAGAAAGTTTTATGACCTTTGATGATATTTGTGGAGCATGCTGCAGGACTTCAACTTTCATGAATCTGATATTATCCACATAATCCCATTCTACATGATATTTTTGCCATAGCACCGATAAACTAGATCCCTTCATTTATGTGGTCTAGATCCAGGAGCTATTGGGGGCTGCAGGTTTTGTAAAAGTTAGATCCAATTATTCTGAGAGAAGGAATGAAATCCGGCATGGTTGTTTTAAGTTAAAACTGGGCATACTTGAAAATGTCTGACCGATTGACACATGTATCACTCTGCCGGTCATCATTACATGCGTAATGTTTATTTCCTGAGGAATCAGCTGATATCCAATGTGGAGGGGGGGGGAGGGGGGTTGCGGCCAATCACTGACTCTGATGCTTATGTGCTTCATGGCCTACGTGACAGGTTTATGGACTTTACAACATGTTGGCAGAAGATTATTGTATCTTACATCAAGTTCATGGCTGGAACTATGAAATAAATTTAAAGGTAAACATATGCCATTTACATAGCATTGTACATGTATATGTGCTATGTCGCTGTAAATTGTAGGATTAGTGGTCTGTGGACTGCGTGATACAGTTACGGGCAGCGGCACATGTCTGCAGAAGTTTTTCAATGCTCTCCACGTAAATGCCATGACTGGAATATGAAATTAATTCAAAAGTAAACATGCCATATATGACATTGTACATGTATAAGCTTATACATGTGACATGTTGCTGTGAATCACACGTTGTTTGGCTTGTGAACTACATGATACTGTTATGGGCAGCAGCACATGTTTGCAGAAGTTTACTGATGGTTTTCCAGTCCGAAACAGGCAGGGAAATATGAATTTGACCCAAAAATCAACCGGACTATTACACAAAAATACTACAATATAGTACATGTTGTTTGTGTTGAAGTTTCGCACAATTTCGATTTCACGGACTACGTGACAGGTTTATCATGTACGGCACATGTTGGCGGAACTTTATTGATTGTTTTCCAGTCCGAAACAGGCAGGAAAATATGAATTCGCAGAAAAAAGCAAACCTGCATTTTACATGATAAAGACATAAATTTGGTACATGTGCTGCGCGTTGATAAATCGCACAATTTTGATTTGGCAGACTACGTGAAAGTCTTATGGGCTACGGGACATGTTGTCAAAAGTTTTCCAATGCATTCCCAGTCCCAAGCAAGGAAGGAAATATGAATTTGACCCAAAAATCAACATGACTATTACACAAAAATGCTACAATATTGTACATGTTGTTTGCGTTGAATTTTCGCACAATTTGGATTTCAAGGACTACGTGACAGGTTTATCATCTACGCCACATGTTATCAAAACTTTGCTAATGGTTTATTAATCTGAAACAGGCAGGGAAATGTGAATTTGCAGAAAAAAGCAAACCTGCATTTTACATAATAGATACATGAATTTGGTACATGTGCTGCGCGTTGATAAATCGCACAATTTTGATTTGGCAGACCACGTAAAAGTCTTATGGGCTACGGGACATGCTGGTGGAAGTTTTTCAATGCATTTCCAGTCTCAATCAAGCATGGAAATATAAATTTGACCCAAAAGTAAACATGAATTTTGAATAAAAACAAAGAAAAATAGCACATGTTGTTTGCGTTGAAGTTTCATACAATTTGGGTTTCACAGACTATGAGACAGGTTTGCCATCTACGTTATATATCAGTGGAAGATTACGGATACTTTTTCCGGGCCCAAACATGCAGCAAAATAAAAAATAAACGAAAAATAAAACATGCATTTTACACAACATGACAAGTATATGGACCACGCCCCCTTTGTTCGCTTATTGATTTAACGACTAATTGGCTATAGTTCGATGGATCGAGACTGATCTGCGTTAGAACATATGTCATAGAACATGTTCGCATAGATCTGGAGTAATGAAACACTCTTGGAAACAAGAAATGACTCAAAATACAAACCCGGAAATGGAAAACAACAACCCCATGTAATGTTTATACAGGTGGATTTTTTCGTGTTTTTCGTCTTTTGATCACGGATCGAGACAGGTGTCTCTTATAGGACATGTCAGAGAACATTTTCGCATTAATGTGCAGTCGTGGGAGAGGCAAGGAACTAAGAAATAAACCAAAATGTATTCATGGATAGACCACGACACGGCAACAACACCGAAAACGCCAATTTCCGAGTGCTGATTTGGTTGATCAGGGAGAGATTAGCGATCAGTAATAATGGTGACATACGAAAGAGGAAAAATAAAAGCTGGAACAGTGTAAAAATATATAAACTATGTATAAATATGACTAAATATTTCGAATATTGGAAGTGACTCACAGTAAATAATTCTCCCGTACGGCGGCTGACATCTTGGTTTGCGCGACCTTGGTGACCTTCCCCACCGTAAATTTTATTTCGGGAAATAGAGCCTAATAACGTGTTTGCTGGTGGAAAGGGAATATTTCCTGCCTCCTAGATTTTCACAAGCTTTCGTTTGATGGGGAAAAGAGGGAGAGAAAGGGAGTAGTTTAGCCAAAGGGGGGAGAGGAAATCTGACCTGATTTGGCAAGGTCGTTTGAGGTTCACAGGACCGGATAGCTCTAGTTTCGAGATTGAGGTGGAACCCGACTACAGAAGCAAGGCCCACTGCAATGCATTGCAATGGGGAACCCCATTATTTCAATTGTGTCCAAAGAAATGTGCCTCAAGATTTCGTCGGGAACCATGACGATCCCTATTGGAAATACTATGAGTCGTGGGTTCCCCATATGACAATTACTTGGCGGGAGATTTCACGTTGCGCTCCTAGACCTCCGTCTGATCGACGGAGGTAAAAACTAGGGAGGGACCACTTTGTACGAAACCGTGGCAAGTGTGGAGTACACCCTAGAGTTGCAATTTCCGATATCGGAAATTCAGTGACAATTTCCGATTTAACGGGAATTTAATTTCCGATATCGGGAATTGTCTCCGAATTTCCGATATCGGAAATTCAATTTCCGATATCGAAAATTCTGATTTCCGATATCGGGAATTGCAATTTCCGATATCGAGAATTCAATTTCCGATATCGGAAATTGAAGGTCATGAATTTCCGATATCGGAAATTTTAATTCCGATATCGGAAATTCTCGAATAAAAAGCACTTTGGCTTGCCATACAATTTAGTTGGTGCAATCTTTCTAGACCTGGGTAAAGCCTTTGATTTGGTTAACACTGATATCTGTTTGTCAAAGCTTAAAACTTATGGTCGTACGGACATGTCCTTACCTCTCTTCAGTTCGTATCTTATGGGAAGAAATAATTGTGTTAGTATGACTGGCAAATTGATCAGACATGTTAGTGTGGATATCTCCGTATTTGGACCGTTGCTATTCATATTGTATGTGAATGACATGCCTTTCCATCTTAACAATTCATGTTCTGTTATATTTGCTGATGATACAACTATGTTCACCGCTGCAAAGTCCTTAGACGCCATAAACTTATGCCTAAATGAAGATGTCGGTCATGAAAGTAGTTGGTGTGAAACAAACAAGATGTGCCCCGATGCAGAGAAAAAGAAAAGCATGAATGTAACTACTTCTCAGAATCTCCACTACTTACTCACGAATAATAAGTTAAATGTCTTACTCGGTGGACAGGCATTAGAAACTGTAAGTTTTGAGAAATTGTTGTGTGTTTCAATTACTGAAAACCTTGACTGGTCCGAGCGCATACGGAAGGTTGAAAAACTGGTAAATTGTAAACTTTCACTGCTAGCTCGGATCAGGAAATTCCTCCCTTTAGATAAGAGGAAGATTTTTTACTATTGTTTCATCTTAAACTTTTTAATTACTGTTCCAATGTATGGTCAAATGAAAATGTGAGTGTGACATATCCGCGCTTGAACGGCTAAATGCAAAGCCTGGCATGCGATTAATTTTAGATACCGGATACTGAACCTCATTTATCAATTAAGGATATGTATGCTAAATTAAACAGGTTACCGGTGACCTTGAAACTGAAATTAAATAGACTTGTTTTAGTATTTAAATGTAGGCAAAATATAGCATCGGATTACATTAGCAACAGTAAGCCTGTTAGATCCCTACGATCGCCAGACCAAGTAGGTTTAATTAATGTACCCAGGGCACAGATAGAACTTTTCAAATGTCCGTTTAGGATAAATGACCTCGTAGAATATAACGGAATGCCCAGTCATACCAAAGACTGTAAAAACCTTGGTGGTTTTAGAACGCATGTAAACGATTTCTTCAAGAACAGCGTTTATCTGAATATTCTTAAATTAAGATGACTGAACTTTTAAATTATGTGCTAACTATTTTAATGTTATTTATCTCTCTTATTGTATATGTTGTTACATTTTATATTATGTTTTTTGCAACTCGACCTGCACGAAAAGAGGTTCCCACCTATTGTAGTTATCGAGTTTTGATAATAAAGTTAATCTATCTATCATGAATGGGAAATTCGGCTGAAGTCCGTATGATCTTACCAGCGACATTTAAAACGAGGAGAGTTAACAAGATATCAATTAATAAAGATGAGCAATGACAGAGCAACAGTCATGTAACACCGTGTAAGTAACTATTCTACAGCTTGGTCAGTCTGATATTATGTTATACTGATTCAGCCTTTATTACACTGAAAATGATCAGAGTAGAACGATGACAATTAATGAATAAGTTAACATGGTTAAAACTCTTTAACAAAAGTAAGCTATATACTCCGTCAAAAATATAATTCTCCTGGCAATTTAATATAACAAGTCTAATATACGAAAATTAATAAGAAACAAAAGACGCATACTGTCATTTAAGATGTCAGTTTAACAATTCAGACATCACTTAGAAATGTGACACCAAGGGTGACCAAGAAAAAAGAGAGTAATTTGTTGAGTACAAGAGTACGTACAGTATATCGTGTATAAATAGACATTCGGGTCACCGCAGAAACCTGAGACTTGCTTTGGGAACCTTATACATTTTGTCATGGAGTCTATGATCTTTCATGTCACAGGACCATCGATATTTGACGCCATGTTTGTGGGCAGAAAAACAGGCTATGAGAAGCACGGTCTCCGGGCGACCAATTTCTCAAGCTTAACTTTCTCCATTTAAGCATTTGTTTGGACTCGGGAACCATTAGCATGCCCATGGCTGTCTCCTGTCATCATATCAATTTATCATGCCCTTTGCCAACTCCTGTCTTCCCATAGTAGACTATCTTAAAGAAGAAGAAAACACGTGACTAATATATACACTGAACGAAAAACCTACCTCCCCCGTATCAAATAATGTAAGCAAATATTTTTTGCGTTTTGTGATTTTTTACCGCCGATCTATTCATATCGAAACTTCAAAAACTGGAATTAATGAGTGCCGCCATAACAAGGGCTCGCGATGTCGAAAACATATTGTGCGCATTGCTGCGTGACATCAGCCGGGCTCATACTCAACCACCTCGCTGGGGGTCTAATAACACCCGAGCCACCAGTCAGATTTTTGGACCGGATTCGGGGCCTTCGCGCACATCGCCGGAAGTGACATCATATATAGTAAAATAGATGTTGACCGAACATTTCGATTACTTTTCAAGTCTGCATAATACCACTGTTGACCTAGCGTTAAAAAGATTTATCTGGAGATAATTTTCCCTGTTTATCTGGACAGAGCATATGAAAAGTAGTTCGCTCATGTGCAACACTAAAGGAGTTGTTCGGTCGGATTCAAACTGAACCGTGCGTTGGTTGGTTTGCCCTATACGTCATAGCAACGTAGTAAAGGTCAACTTCCGCTACTGGTGGCAGGGATGGTAATGGAGCCTGTGAAATGGAGCATGCGCTGTGGGGAGGTTGGCTCATACTCACTTCCGCCCTCTACGTTAAAGTAAGAGAAGCTCTCGGGACTGCAGGTTTATATTTTGTATACTGTTATCATTTGATAGTGGTAGTGTGCCAATATTCCACAAATACACGGGCATCATGCCGCATTGTGTGACGTTTGGCTGTTCTAACAGAACTGGGAATCCAAACCTTCCAAAGACCGTGACATTCATCGGTTCCCAATGTTGAAACCAGATGTACTGAAACAGTGGGTGCATAACGTCGGTCGGCAGGATTTTACTCCAAACGCATCAAAGAAGAACTTTTGCACAGTGAGGCTGATGCAATCAATTGGAGTGAGATTATTGGTCTTTCAACACTATTTCAGTCATATCACGACGTTCGGTGCCTATTCCTGTCAAATTGTAATCATTCCAGAGTAAGAAAGGCCTGGGGGTGCACTCCGGAGATTCTTTTATTCGGCATAGAATAGACTATGGCTCCGTTTTTCGGCCACCGGTTGTCGCAAAACCTTCAACCCAAATCACTTATATGTATATATTTTCTGAAAGAGCATGATGAAACTATTATTTTAAGATATAACACTGCTATGTTATAGAAAAATTTAAACTCGAACATTCTCCTCCATGCTTGCTTCATTTTTCCTAGAAAACCCCTTAAAAATGTCGAAAATGGTCAAATTCGGCTCAATTTCCAGAAAAATCTGTAAGAGCGATTTCAATTAAACTTCTTACTCACGTTCCCTGGTCCGGTCTCAACTTAAAAAGGCAAAAAAAAGGGAATGTTAACCTATCCGTTTTTTGTCAGATTTTCTTCCCGTAAATGAGTCCCGATTTTTAGGCACACCCAAGGGGCATAACTGAGGCAGGACAAACTTTACTCCATGATCCCGATCAGCGTGTAGACGAAGCCAGCACTCGATTTGTACGTACTCGTTTGCAGCGTTGATAATGCTGAATAGGATGGCATTATAGATATAAGCTATTAAGAAGACAAGAAGAATTATGATGTAGCAGAACAAGGGCAGTCTATTGTATTATGAAATTAGAGAGGGGCCATTACTACGAAACTGCGGAGGGCCACCTTAAGGGGCAGGATGTTTTTTACGAAATTAATTATTCACATGTATCGTAATCTCAGAGTGTTTGCGAGTATGGCGGTATGCAACACTTGCCAGTTATACATATTATTTTGGGAAATCCGACCGATAACTTTCCCCTACCCCATCTTTGTTTTGATCAATTTTGCCAATTCTAGCAGGATTTTCGAGAACAAAACTCAAAATTAACCTATTTCTTCTTAATAATGGTCATCCATTCGGCAATATGAAGGCCGTGGTTACTTTTCCGCTTTCCAATGATAGCAGAAACGCTGGAAAATGCAAATAAGCGATGTAACCAAGTCAAATTATTGGTAATTTTGCACTCAATTTTCTCTTAGAAACATGGGAAATACTTCAGAAACTTGAGAAATAATTTGTAAAACCATAATAATATACATCCATTCCATCCTTATGGACTGTAAATGGGTTCTCTTGTAAAGAAAATTTACACTGGCAAATTTATATCATTCTGATAGGACCTCGTTCTGCCATAATATCCACCGAAATCTCAGTCCAGGGGGAGATAACTCCTGTATGGAATACAGTATGCAGTAACCTCAATTGTATACTAATGGACACACTGTGGATTATTTTAATCGAACTCCTGGTCTTCTTTCCACCTGCTTCCGAAAATAGCGCTTCAGGTATAACTAGGCAGTCAAAATTAAACAATCTGGCGTAATGATACATCTCCGCTCCGTAACGGAGTCTACATTAAGATAATGCATAGACTCCACTATTATGCCTTAAGGGTGCACTCCGGAGATTCTTTTATTCGGCATAGAATAGACTATGGTTCCGTTTTTCGGCCACCGGTTGTCGCAAAACCTTCAACCCAAATCACTTATATGTATATATTTTCTGAAAGAGCATGATGAAACTATTATTTTAAGATATAACACTGCTATGTTATAGAAAAATTTAACTCGAACATTCTCCTCCATGCTTGCTTCATTTTTCCTAGAAAACCCCTTAAAAATGTCGAAAAATGGTCAAATTCGGCTCAATTTCCAGAAAAATCTGTAAGAGCGATTTCAATTAAACTTCTTACTCACGTTCCCTGGTCCGGTCTCAACTTAAAAAGGCAAAAAAAAGGGGGTGTTAACCTAACCGTTTTTTGTCAGATTTTCTTCCCGTAAATGAGTCCCGATTTTTAGGCACACCCAAGGGGCATAACTGAGGCAGGACAAACTTTACTCCATGATCCCGATCAGCGTGTAGACGAAGCCAGCACTCGATTTGTACGTACTCGTTTGCAGCGTTGATAATGCTGAACAGGATGGCATTATAGATATAAGCTATTAAGAAGACAAGAAGAATTATGATGTAGCAGAACAAGGGCAGTCTATCGTATTATGAAATTAGAGAGGGGCCATTACTACGAAACTGCGGAGGGCCACCCAAGTCAGCCAACAGGGGTGCACAATTAGTACCCATTGGAATACCTATATGCTGCTGATATATTGTGTTGCCAAATTTCACATAAATATTTTTAATGAGAAATTCAAGCAACTCTATAAACAAAGAAACATCCCATGAATGATATCTCTTGTATGTAGTAGAGCTAAAGAATGCTTTATGGCTTCCGACATTAATATATCTACGATCAGTTTTCTTGAACACAGATACTATTAATGAACTTAGACGGTCAATAAGGTCCTGATGAGGGATTGTAGTATATAGAGTCGAGAAATCCCATGTGGATACATGTCTGTACAGTATGTGACCTATGAGCATCAAGTTTTTCCGTAAGACATTTTGAGTTTTTCAATATCCACATACATTCAACGCCAGAGTTCTTAGAAATAGTGGCGCAATACCTTTCCTAAAAAGCTTTTACCTCCTGAAGGGCCCTCATCAATAGGGTTGAAAGAAGCTTGGTGATGCAGCTTCTAGAACCAGCTATGAATCTAGCTTTGTATGGTGATTTATGCATTTTGGGAGTCCAGTATAGTTTTGGTATGTCGTTATGATTGGTTGGAAGACAAATACCTCTTTCCCTGAGAAACTGTTTGTGATTGTAAAATAAATCTTCCAGAGTAAATGCAGTTTGGGAGTAAGTAGACGTATTTGATGAAGATATGTCTACACTCAATTCTTTAACCAGCACCTGGTAATAGTAATATTTACATATGAATATTATATTATTCGGAGCTTTTGTCTGCTGGGACTATGACGAATTTACTCTGGAGATTTGCTAGAACTTCTTGCGAATTGAGGTTTCTCAGAACTTGTTTTGCTTGGGGAAGAGTACTTCTGTCAATATGGCGGATTGTTTCAACGACCTTGCTCTTGGTGAGGTCCAGCCAATCAGCGAGTACTGTAGGTTCAACTTTTTCTCGCTTAGACCAATCAATAACGTACTGTTCCAATGCAGACAGGACTATCTTCTGGTCGGCCTTCAGATTTATTCTTCTTGGCTCTCTATATTTAGGTCCTTTCATCAGGAGTAATTTCAGATCCTTATCACTCACCATATCAAGAGCACCAGTCACAATATGTTTGCATGGTGTATGGATAAAGTTCGATGATTCACAATCACAACTATAGCCTCCTGACGTGTATAAGTTCCAGTCAAACTCCTTGACAGCATTGGAGTAATTGAATATTTTGGTGGCTATAGATTTAGTATACTTATATGAAATTGCGTACCTCTGGATCATTCAGGATTCGAGGTAAATTAATAATGTCCAGTCCTTTATCTAAGTAGTTGAGTCTCAAGAAAAGCCGATCTTGAGATGTTTCGATTATGTTCTCTGGACTATACAACCGTAAATACGCTATATCTTGACATTTTGAAATACGGATGTATTTCGCAGAATAACTTTGGTGTTAAACGCACCAAGGGGCTCGGACATTAACGGGGTCAGTGACGCTATTTCTGTATAAAAAAGTGACCCAACAGCGTGTTATAGTTGTAGATGTATGTGACGGTGGTCATGTCGAGTCTTCACGGCTCGGGTCGCAAATCAAGGCATTTAAGATGTTAGAGAAGCGAGTTCTATTGTTGTTCTTGTTGTTGTTGTTATTGCTGTTTTTGTTGTTACAGAGTATTTTGGAAAATAATGAAAAGCCTATGCTCGAAGTTGATGACAACGCAATACTGGGAGGACAAACATGAAATCAGCAATTATGTGAAAACCATGCCATTCGGCTGTGTCACTTTTTGTCAATCTGAATTGCAAAAACTCTTGCAAAAGGCAGAAACAGAAAGGTTACCATACAAATATTGGTAAGGGCTATTCAGTTTAAGCCGAATTGATCTTTATGCACCAGTGAACGAAAATAAACTTGGGAAATTGTTTAAAATTCATTGTCAACTATTCGAATCGTCCTTGCAAATATTTGTATGGCAACCGTTCTGTTTCAGCATTTTGCTGGAGCTTATTCCATATTCCGTATAATTTAGATTGGCCGAAATTGGCGCAGCCTAATGGTATGGTTTTCACTTTACTGTTGGGGATTTCATGCTTGTACGTGAATATTTAACATTTGCACAAGTCCAGAAACTAACTGTACAGCACATGCAATGTCGTTTTATTCAGGCATACGCGTTGCAGCAATTTCTAAACTATTCTGTAACAACAACAACAATGACCAACTTTGCATACATCTACAACTATAATACACTGTTGGGTCATTTTGTTTCACAGAAATAGCCTTGTAGCTCTCAGGAAACTTGCGTCCTCAACAGCGTCCCTGACACATTTAATGTCCGAGCCCTGTCGTGTGTTTAAGACCAAAATTATTTTGGTCCATTAACACCTTAATTATTACGAGGTACACCGGGGTACTAATGTCCTGGAATGCCCCTTACAGCTCGATAAGTTGCACGCAAGTGATGAATAGACATGTCCTCTTCGAAATAGTCTCATTGATATTCGAAACGAAGCTAATTCAGAGAGAATCTCAAGATGTTACATTCTGGGAAAACAGTTATATACAGATCCACAGCATTTATGTGAAAAGCCTCCGAACTTTAAGGTTCAATATCGATAACATTACTCTGTATACACTCAAATCTGTATCTGTTAGACAAACGTGGTCCATGTTGGCTTAATTCGAATTCAAGTCGAAAACTAGTCCTAGCATCAAATATGTCCACATACATGTCAAACAAAAGCTACGGTATTCAATGTTGCTGTAATTTACTTATAATAAAAATTTAAAGTTCTTTAGTCCAAGTAAATTCTGATTGAAACCCGAAAACCCATTTAGTCTCTAAAACAACCAAGGCTCATTCACATTTATCTTCCAAAAACAAACGTATTTACAAACAAAGATTACGGTCATTATCATCTTCCCCCAGAACGTGACTTCATATATTCGCATGGACCATACCATATATGTGGGTTTCCTGATCCCAGGTCTGACATTGTGCCAAAGGCGGAACTTCTCTTCGGCTAGACAGTTTTCCAATGCCCACCGCACATTATTGACACCTCTTGTCTCCGTATTCCCTGTCAGCCAAAGTACTATAATTTGTCGCTGTGCCTTGGACACTGCCCTTCCCCAATCTGATTTCAGTGCCGGTGGCATCAGTGTATGTAACGAAACCACAGGCCCGCAAAACAAGAGTTTTGGGAAGGGGGGGGGGGAGAAGTGTCGAAATATGGGGTCTCTATATATAACCCCATGCTTTATATTGTGGATTTATAGAAAGCATTGGGTTATATATAGAGACCCCATATTTCGACACTTCTCCCTAATACCACCGCCCACACCACCCGAAACTCTTGTTTTGCGGGCCTGTGAACGAAACTGAATGACTTCACATCGCTCTCATTGCTTCATTTCGCTAATTGAGGGTGTCTTCAGAATATTGTCCCGTCATCTGTGTCGGTCCTGGTTGTTGGTAATTCGACACAAACGATTGAATGTTTGGCTTTTATTCTCTCTCTCTCTTCTCCTTAATCCCCTTCCCAGCCCTATCCCTCAACCCCCAAGTCACTCCCTTTGCCACTCCGCCGTTGTATAAATTGGATAACCGGTGGACAGGGAGCGGTTTACTTACATGTAAAACACTAGTCACTTGAATATGGATATATATCAGTGTGAGACACTGCCATATTTTAGGCAGAGAAGTCTGTTGAATTGTTCGTCTTATAACAAAAGCCCGAATTCCTTTCGGCTCCTTTCACTTCATCAGAAAAACAGGAATATCCTTCAGTCGGATAGCACCAACATATTAACCAACCAGCAAAATATTAGCCAACCAGCATGATATTCAACTATGAACTAGTTTATGCTGATGATAATCATCATTGTAACAGGAATCATGATATAGTATGCAGATCATACGGATTATAGAAAATTCTAGACTGGTCCAGGGGTTCGGTACCGGATGTTAGACGATAAGGTATTGAATATGAATTATCTCGAGTATGGAATTTGCAGGTAGTTTTCAGCTGTACGCGCACCAGGTCTCATGCAGTTATTCATAGGTCAGACGAGCTGGTATAAAAAAGGCCATCAGAACTACACTGATATGTTTATGAGAAGACTCCTGTATACAGTGTATGAGAGTGGTGACGTGATCTACTGGACGTTTTGCTGACCCCGATACATTCTTAGCCAATCACCCACATATATATACATGTGTGTAAAGGCGTTCATGTGGTGTCTTCATGCCTCTGGTCGTATATAATAGCTATTATTAGACGGTATACGTTATAGACGGAGGCACTCTCCTCCAATGACTTAATATCTTAGACTGTACTGCAAGGGTCGATGAAAGTACACACAAGAGACGAGTAGTCATGTGCACTGTGGAACAGTACCATAAACATTATCCACACATGTGAAACAAGGCTAATTCAGTTACTAAACTGATGCAAAGAGAAGCTTGTTACATGTTCGAGAGCAGTTATCCATAGATCAACAACATTCATACGAAAACGATATAGTTATAACGTAAGAATATATATATTGGTCCATGTATATGTAACCACCGACGAGGTACTTCAAAAACAATAGTAGTAGTTTATAATGTTGCTGTAATCTTCCTGTAGTCGGAATCCTATTCTTGGAGTTAATCATTAACAATCTCACCATATCCGATACGCTTATATGAAAGGCTTACTTGTATTCCAGATTACCTCTGAAAAGCAAGTATATTACAAACACAAAGATTTTGTCATCGTCATCTTCTCATGCAGAACGTGACTATTAACATTCACAGTGGATTTTGCCAAATAGTCCAATTATTGGGGATTTCCTGGTCACAATTCTAGTATCGTGCCAAAGGAATGACTTCTCATCTGCTAGACATGGCTTTCGGTGTGCTCACTACAAATTATCGATAATAAATCTCGGCTCACTATTGCCCTAGTATGTAAAGTACTATAATTATCACTGCGCCTTGGATACTATATCTTTCGTCAATCCGACAGTGCCGATGGCAGCAATGCACAGCATGTGTAATCGAAACGTTAGGGTAAGCTCGGAATAACTTCATATTGCTTCGATAGGTAGAATATATCAAAGATTTCGATCGAGCAAAGCAGGTCAGTGATACCTTTACATGGGAAGCAATTCAGGATTTCGTCTGAAATGGAATTCTTCACACAAAAATGGACTTTGGTAAAAATACCCTGTGTACAGCACAGTGGCATCACTATTGTATTTTCACCGTAAATATACCATCCGGATCCACGGGCGGACCATTCGTGGTTCGCACATATTCCCACAAATAAGAAACCTATGGTGTGTATAAATTGTCACTGAATGGATAAACATGCGACTTGAGTTCGTCTTTTCAAGTAACCAGTTGAAGTTGAAGTTTACTTATACAGGGATTGGATGACTGTCATTTTCAGAAGAAAATTTGTTGGAGACCAAGGGTTATGAAGAATCCGGACAGTATAATGATGGGATAAATACGACCATTTCATATCGTGCCGAAAACTATTATTTTTAATGAAATTGAAAATATCTCAAACAATGCAATATTCCAAGATAACGAGATAAATTATATTTCAGTAAATGTCATACCTCGCTTTTTTCCTAGCCCACACAAAGCAGAAATCAAATTATGACATTTCTCAATGAAACTGCTTTCTGTTACAGATGTTACACAATGCATGTATTTTGCAAAAAAACAAAGCACTATATATGCAAAATTTATGCTCAGTGTGTAGCTCCTTTTAGGATTGAGCAAGACAACATTAAATGTAGCAGCGGTACAGAGCGAAAACCATAGCCAATGTTCCTTGACCATCATAGCAATCATAAAAAGGTTGCTTATTTTAGAAGAAAATACTTAATTCGCGTATTAGATAAAGGTTACTTTCGCGTACGTTATACATGTGGTATATCATAATGCAACTGCAAATGATATAATTTTGCTTCACAGAACGACGGAACTCAAAAATAGGAAGAAAAAAACGTCCAGTTTCAAAACATCGAGCTGTTACCTTGAATATAGGCCCTAATGTTATTCCTAGCTAATTTCTAAGAGTATCTTCGGAATTAAAACTTCCCCTCAATGACCCAATTTCTCTCCGGTATCGTTTACACGTGACGCCAAAGAAAACTGGGATGTCTTTCAATTTACGAGAGTACAGTGGTCATTGTCTGGTGCTTTGTCTGGTTCCGCTAACCGCGGCATGCTGTAGCCTAGTTATCGAAGAGCTCCGAATAGTAACCCAAGATATGTAAATGACATGGCCATGTACAAAACAATAAAATAAAAAAACACTCGTGGAGAGAATTTGGTCATTACCAATATTGCTTCATTTTAGGGAACTTGCTATGGTCTGAGATTTATTCAATCCAATTTCAAAATGACCCTGTGATAATAGTTTTGGGAATGCAATACTAAAGAAAATTTGTTCATCTTGAGATACCGTATTTTTTAAATTTAGAATAAAGTTTAATATCGTGTTTAGGAAAGACTGTACATGACGCATATATGACATCATTGACATCAGGTGAGTTGTTTGAGCTGATCTGTCATCACCGCTACGGAGCTAGCGTATCTAATTCCGCTTAAGCTGATGCTAGGGGCCTATTTTTAATGAAATTGAAAATATCTCAAACAATGCAATATTCCAAGATAACGAGATACATTATATTTCAGTAAATGTCATACCTCGCTTTTTTCCTAGCCCACACAAAGCAGAAATCAAATTATGACATTTCTCAATAAAACTGCTTTCTGTTACAGATGTTACACAATGCATGTATTTTGCAAAAAAAAACAAAGCACTATATATGCAAAATTTATGCTCAGTGTGTAGCTCCTTTTAGGATTGAGCAAGACAACATTAAATGTAGCAGCGGTACAGAGCGAAAACCATAGCCAATGTTCCTTGACCATCATAGCAATCATAAAAAGGTTGCTTATTTTAGAAGAAAATACTTAATTCGCGTACTAGATTAAGGTTACTTTCGCGTACGTTATACATGTGGTATATCATAATGCAACTGCAAATGATATAATTTTGCTTCATAGAACGACGGAACTCAAAAATAGGAAGAAAAAAACGTCCAGTTTCAAAACATCGAGCTGTTACCTTGAATATAGGCCCTAATGTTATTCCTAGCTAATTTCTAAGAGTATCTTCGGAATTAAAACTTCCCCTCAATGACCCAATTTCTCTCCGGTATCGTTTACACGTGACGCCAAAGAAAACTGGGATGTCTTTCAATTTACGAGAGTACAGTGGTCATTGTCTGGTGCTTTGTCTGGTTCCGCTAACCGCGGCATGCTGTAGCCTAGTTATCGAAGAGCTCCGAATAGTAACCCAAGATATGTAAATGACATGGCCATGTACAAAACAATCAAATAAAAAAACACTCGTGGAGAGAATTTGGTCATTACCAATATTGCTTCATTTTAGCGAACTTGCTATGGTCTGAGATTTATTCAATCCAATTTCAAAATGACCCTGTGATAATAGTTTTGGGAATGCAATACTAAAGAAAATTTGTTCATCTTGAGTTACCGTATTTTTTAAATTTAGAATAAAGTTTAATATCGTGTTTAGGAAAGACTGTACATGACGCATATATGACATCATTGACATCAGGTGAGTTGTTTGAGCTGATCTGTCATCACCGCTACGGAGCTAGCGTATCTAATTCCGCTTAAGCTGATGCTAGGGGCCTATTTTTAATGAAATTGAAAATATCTCAAACAATGCAATATTCCAAGATAACGAGATACATTATATTTCAGTAAATGTCATACCTCGCTTTTTTCCTAGCCCACACAAAGCAGAAATCAAATTATGACATTTCTCAATAAAACTGCTTTCTGTTACAGATGTTACACAATGCATGTATTTTGCAAAAAAAAACAAAGCACTATATATGCAAAATTTATGCTCAGTGTGTAGCTCCTTTTAGGATTGAGCAAGACAACATTAAATGTAGCAGCGGTACAGAGCGAAAACCATAGCCAATGTTCCTTGACCATCATAGCAATCATAAAAAGGTTGCTTATTTTAGAAGAAAATACTTAATTCGCGTACTAGATTAAGGTTACTTTCGCGTACGTTATACATGTGGTATATCATAATGCAACTGCAAATGATATAATTTTGCTTCATAGAACGACGGAACTCAAAAATAGGAAGAAAAAAACGTCCAGTTTCAAAACATCGAGCTGTTACCTTGAATATAGGCCCTAATGTTATTCCTAGCTAATTTCTAAGAGTATCTTCGGAATTAAAACTTCCCCTCAATGACCCAATTTCTCTCCGGTATCGTTTACACGTGACGCCAAAGAAAACTGGGATGTCTTTCAATTTACGAGAGTACAGTGGTCATTGTCTGGTGCTTTGTCTGGTTCCGCTAACCGCGGCATGCTGTAGCCTAGTTATCGAAGAGCTCCGAATAGTAACCCAAGATATGTAAATGACATGGCCATGTACAAAACAATCAAATAAAAAAAAACACTCGTGGAGAGAATTTGGTCATTACCAATATTGCTTCATTTTAGGGAACTCGCTATGGTCTGAGATTTATTCAATCCAATTTCAAAATGACCCTGTGATAATAGTTTTGGGAATGCAATACTAAAGAAAATTTGTTCATCTTGAGTTACCGTATTTTTTAAATTTAGAATAAAGTTTAATATCGTGTTTAGGAAAGACTGTACATGACGCATATATGACATCAGATGAGTTGTTTGAGCTGATCTGTCATCACCGCTACGGAGCTAGCATATCTAATTCCGCTTAAGCTGATGCTAGGGGCCGTGTGGATACTTCGTGGTCTCCACATGAACATCTACTATAAAAGCGCGGCTGAGATACTAAGGCTACGTCCGAGAATCCACCGTATTTTCGGGTCTGAATGTTAGCGAATACTTTCCTGTAGAGTCATATGGGTTTTTTTTAGTCACCAGACGTCGTCAATTTTTCTCATCTCTTGGATATCGCTCCGATTAATATCATGATTATGCGCAATTGAGGGTTAAACCCGCAAGATTATGACATAAGTTTCGCCAAAAATGTTGCCATACGTAAAGTTCACCTGCAAATAGGTTGCGCAATATATTTGAATTGCCAGGAAGATTCCATGCTGTTGAACAGTGTTGAATCGCGAGTTGGAGTACGGGAAAACTATCTTCGTGTAAACTGAGTATTACACGTGCTGATAAATATGAGTGACAGATCATACACGTCATTTGATATGCAGTCGTCGTCCAAGAGATTCCGTGCCAATTTTTAATATTGGAAGTCCTTTTGTAACATACTATTACGACACAAATCCATATAGGTATTAATAAATTTAGATAAACAGAAACTAAATTTCTCTGGAGTAGTTCAACATAGTGCTGTTATGAATGTTAAGTTTGTGATAATTGTAAGGAAGTTCACAAGAGAATTTCATTTACCCTTTAACCGTCTGATCATATTTACACTCGCCATACGTAACTTAGACCTTGACTGTATGTCGATACCACTTCACACCATTGATATATATTAATACTGTTTTGAGAACAGATATAAATAGTATAGGGTTGTCATTGCTCATTTAACACCAAAATCCTTTTACCATTTCGGTTGGGCCATGTATAGAGGAATGCGAAAATTCTGCGAGAAAATAACAAATAAAGAATCCCTAAATGACAAGTGGGCATCAGATCGATGTCCTGGTCGCCTTAGATCATTAATTTTAGCTCTGACCCAGACGACTGCAGTTTAATTTCGTAAACGTATATTATTCACGTCGCCTTTGTCGGCCGCTCCACATCACTTTCTCGGTATACATCGGGTTAGCTGTTATGCTGTACGTTGTGTACACCTTAGCGCTTTTGGTATAAGACGCTATTTTCTATATGCCATGCAAAAATCGAAGCTATATTGTTAGAGGAAACTTAGGTTTCTAGACAGATTACTGGCTTTTTAACATCATCTCCGAACCAGACGATCGCAATTTGATTCCAGAAAGAAATGTTTAAACCGGCTTCGTCTACCGTTCAAGTTACCGCTTTTGCGGTGTAATATAAACAGGGTTAGATGTTCAGCTTGAAGCCCTTGTGCTTATATTGCATAGAGGTATATTAGCTCAAGGTAGGATTTTCATCACGCTGTTCAAAGATCGAATGATATATTATAGTCCGGCAGATATGTAACAAAAAATTTATCCATTTATTTATTTGTCATATTTATGACCAGCAGAACCATCAGTGCCGAAGCTTTGTTCTCCCTGGCTCTGCTGGATTATAACAATATACAATATAACAATTAACACTATCACAGGATGCATAAAAATACAAAATACATATGTACATTAGGATAAAATATAGCCTATAGTAAAATTATTCAGGGACCTTTGTGTACAATTCTTTCTTCAAGTGCCTTTAAAAAAAGAGTCAATAGTTTGGCAAGATCTACAGTCACTGGAAAGTTCATTATAACATTGTGCTGCCTGATAGGTGAAGCACTTCTTCCCATATTCTGTTTTAACATTCATCGGATAAATATCTCCGTTAGCTGCCTTACGAGTTCCATAAGCATGTACATCAGTACATGGTACCAGCAAATTACACAGGTAATTTGGGGCGTCCTTATGTATAACTTTAAAACTCAAAACACTCAGGCTGTATTTCCACCGGGATGACAGCGGGTGCCACTGAAGACTGTTCAACACCTCGACAGTTGGAGTGTCCATAGGTACTCCAAGTAGCATTTTACCAGCTCTCTTATGTAACTTTACAAATATGTCAGTATACTTTCTATGCGTAGCACTCCACACGGTGCTGGCATAGTCAAAATGTGGGAGGATTAGAGCATTGAAAAGCAGCAGGGCAGCAATTTTAGAGGAGATCTTTTTCGCCATTTTAGCAGCATGTACATTATATTTCAGCTGTGGGTCAAACCAGAGACCCAGATACTTAAACTCGGAAACACACTCTACAGGTTGACCGTTGAACTTTATTTCCAGAGTTTGGTCTTTAGTTCTAGGTTTAGTACCAAATAACATACTTTTTGTTTTGGAAAGGTTCAGTGGTAGTTTGCTGCCATCTAACATATTGGCTACGTTTTGCAGTTTATCTGCCAATATATTTTGTACATCTACGGCAGACTTTCCATGAGCTATAAGAGCTGTATCGTCCGCATAAAGTATGATATCATCCGTGACGTCAGTGACGTCATTGATGTATATTGAAAACAAAAGGGGACCCAAGACAGATCCTTGGGGCACCCCGTACATAATCGTTTTGTGCTCAGAGGAGACATTTTCTAGATGGACCACTTGCTGTCGATTTGCTAAGTAAGATCGGAACCATGACAATTCAGTATTACTTACGCCATAGGATATTAATTTATTAATCAGAATTTTGGGATCGACGGTATCAAAAGCTTTTTTTAGGTCCAAGAACAAAATGCCTACCACATTGCCTTGATCGACTGCTTTACATATATAGTCGTTGACATATGTCAGAACTGATTTTCTTCTAAAACCGGACTGCCAATCGGTTAACAGTCTATTTCTGTCCAGATATTCATACAGTTGGTCACAGACGGCCTTTTCTATGAGTTTTGAAACAATAGATAGGACAGAGATTGGCCTGTAATTATTAACATCATCCCTCTTTCCATCTTTAAAGACTGGACAGACTTTTGCTGTTTTCCAGTCCACAGGAACCATGCCAGTATGGAGGGACAGGTTACATAAATAACATAAGGAAGGAGCTATATAACTTGCAGAGATCTTCAGTAGTCTCGCTGGAATGTCATCCATACCGGTCGCCTTTTACCGGTAAGTAAAACTTACAGCAAGCTTTTCTCCAATATTTACAAAGAAACTATTAAATATGCTACACATCTTTGATTTATCATTTACGAGATTTTGTTCAAGGGAAAGGCCCGTGATGGATTCATCCTTTTTGGTTTGCAGCAGACCCTTAAGGACCGACCACAATTTACCACTATCGGTTTTACATTCCTTGACTTGATCTTCTATGAACGCTTTCTTAAGCTGTTCGCGTACATTATTAACATGATTTCTAACTTGCTTAAATCTTCTCCACAATTCCGGGGATTTATGTTTTTCTGCCTTTCTCTTAAGATGATCTCTCTCATATGTTAATGATATAAATTCCTCAGTTGTCCACGGAGTATTCTCTCCCCTTGGTGTAAATTCTCGAATAGGGGCATGGACATTACATATATCCAAGAACAAGGACTTCCACAGGTACCAGGCATCTTCAATGTTCTGTACCCCTACTATACATTGCCATGGAATCCTTTCAATATCTGATAGAAAAGCAGTCTCATTAAATTTTTTGAAACTGCGTGTGCGGATTTTTCGTGGGGGGTATCTGATTTTCTTGCATTTCCTAATCATGTGGTCGCTTAATGTACTAACCACACCGGATGAAAGAATGTTTTCAGGGTGATTTGTGAAGCCTAAATCGATAAGAGTTTCTGAATCTTCTGTTACCCTAGTGGCACTCTCTATTTGTTACTTTAATTGAAAAGTATTTGCAAGCTGTACTAGTCTTTTTGCAATACCACTTTTGCGGGAAGGTAACATATCAATATTGAAGTCACCTTGGATAATCATTTCCTTGTTTTCACTGCTAGCATTATTAAGTGTTTCCTCGAAATAGTCCAACTGAATACTAGCCGGACAGATGTTGTCAGATCTGTACATAGATGAAATGAGAATGGGTTTGGACTTAGGAGGGTTAATTTCAACCCACATGCATTCACACTTAGGCTCTCGCAATTCCAGGTCAGCTCTGCGGTCGGACACAATAGAGCGGTTGACATAAATGGCCACTCCGCCCGCAAACGTTGGCCTGTCTCTCCTGAATAGCTTGAATCCTGGAATAGCAAGTTTTTCGTCAGACATATTGTCCGACGCAAACGTTTCTGACAGAGTAAGAACATCAACGGAAGAGTCCTTCAGATACAACTTGAGATAGTCTAATTTTCCCAATAGACCTCTGATGTTCAGATGAATAACCTTTAAACCTCTGGTTTTATCACAATGGAAGGGGTTAAACTCTGTTTTTATGTTTTGGTCATTGATGGGCTCCGCCACGTGAGCCCCAGTGGTCAATAGATAGGTTGTACATGTTGATTGAGACAGCTATCGTCTAGAAATGTTTCAAAAAAGGAGTCAGTAAATTTCGGCATTGCACACGTATAACAGATCCACTGCTCAGTCGAATTGCCTAGTATTTCGTAAATTTCATTTGACAGTTCCATACACCGGGTATGATACCAAACGTCACATGAATCACATTGTATGGCCTTTTGATTGCATTTGACCGGTTTATTGCAAGTACCACACGGACATTTGACTGGACCTGGGTTAGCGGCTATGTCCCCGGCAAGAAGTAGGTTGACCACAAGAGCCCGAACAATAGGTCGATTACATGGCTGGGTTCTGGTCACTTTCCCGTGTTGACGTCTAACTGGAATTACTATATACTGGGGAAGTAGTTTTGTCAATCCAAATGTATACAAGACCGGCTTGTTTACTGACCATCCAGATGATAGAATATACTCAGCTGTCTCGTTGGTTTGAAGTGTCAACAATATAGGTGGATCGGGCGGGATAAAACGCATAAAAATCAGGTAAAAACTCAGAGCTAAAACACCACCAGTCACACCTGCCGCCATCTTAAATTTTTTTTTATTTTTAAAATGGGTCGATAGTGCACTTTGTGATAAAAGCATGAAACTTTGCATAGTGACAGAGAAACACATATTATTCTTTTTTAGAGGGTGAGTCCGGCTTGAAAATCCATAGTTGGCCGCCATCTTGGATTTCAAAATGGCCGCCATTAGAAACCATCAAATTCGCAAGTCGGCACTTCTAAGACACATAGAAGGTTAATTTAAACGGCTATACCCACATTTGTGTATCCAAGGAAGTTGATCACCACACTTTTGCTGCACCAGAACGGATGGATTTTAAGATGGCGGTCATTTTTCCAAAATGGCTGCCGAGAATCACTTATTTCCACGGTTATGTGACGTAGGTGAATCGATAGGCAAACATCTACTTTTGGGTGACTTAAAATGGTTTTTTGGCATCAGTAGACACTCATTCACGTAGCACTGATACCTGCAATATATAACATTAATCATATTTTAGAGAGAAATTCCAGCACAATGTGGGTTAACCTTGCTGCATCTACAGTTTATCATGCAGCCACATCAGCTACTACTGATAGAATGCTCTAGCTTCTGAAAATGGACACCAAACTGGCTGTCATTCACCTTTGGTATAAGTTCCCTATTCAAACTTACTTAGAGAAGCTTCTCCTGAAGAACGGAGAAGAAACCAAGTCCAAATGGGACGGGCCTGAACGGCGGGTCTCTATACGCACTCCCTTCGGTTGGGAGCTCTTCCAAACCTCTACAAACATCAATAGTCCAATTGCTATTTGTATGATCAAACAGTAACACAGTATAACCTCGTAAACAATAGCATTCTTCAACGAGGTCGACCCTGGCTCAACCTTCGACAACTCCCAACACAGTGGACTTAGTTGAGTCAGTTGAGTATGATTAGGACATACATGTGCATGGACTAAATACGTTCCCTGGCGAACTTTTTATGCTTAAAAATCCCTGTTAGTACACCATCTTGGATATCAAGCTTTTCGCCATCAGCGAACATTGAAGCCTGAAATGGATATCTGATACAAGGCTGGTTTACACATTGCTTTGACCGAGGAAACTGGTTAAGGGTCTTCTGTGTGGAACAATGCCCAGTCGGAGACGACCACCATTATCATACACATGGATACTAAAATACTAACAAAAAACTAAATCTGATAATCCCTTCAGTCTTCTCCAAGATATAGGCAGTGGATGTGGCATAATCAATATCAGTGCCGTGTCTGATCTTGGTTGGCGATGTCCTCGAAATATTCTCCCTACACTTGGAGCTAAATGGCTGAAACTTACCACAATATGTCTGGGTTAAGCTCTTTCCTTAACCTTGCCTTTCAAGATCAGATTACTATGATGGAGTTTTTGAGATCCCGCCATGTCCCATGGTTAAGCTTTTCAAGTGATATCTTGCAAACCTATAGTATTATGCAAGCATGTTCAGAATTTTCTCAATAGGATATGCCACTAGTCAGAGAGTTTTAGTCGCAAATTTTTGGAAAGTTCAACCGCGATGAACTGGTTTTGCCATGCATGTCAGTTGACTGTGCTACCATTGCTCCATCGTTGAAGGAGTTCCATCACCAGATTCATATTTTTCAGTTACACCGGAAATGGAATAAGCTCATATCAGTAATCTATGTTATATTTGTTGACCACAATTTCTCTAATGATCGAACTTAGTTGTATGATAGAGATGGTTATTCATAATGTTGTGGAAAAAGTGTCACAGTTTGAAGCATTGAATGAGGATGAGGCTGCCTATCATGCCAGCCGAGCCGCCAAAAGTGTGATTGAAATCCAAAGTTCCAGTACTGGCATACAAAACTGCAGGTTGAATTACTAGTTCTGGTTTTCGCATCATTTGTATTGCTGATTCCGGTATGAGATTTCAACGGCAAACGGAATTTATGAATATTGCACTCCAATATACCAAATACAGGTATGACTACATATTTGACTAGCTTGTCAATGAGCATTTTGTCATCCTCGAATCACAATGCTAGTTTCCAGTAATGGCGATAGAACACAAATGAAAAAGGTGATGGTGGTGCCGCTGGCCTTAGAGGAAGTCCTGCTGCCCTTACAGGAAGTCATGTTGCCCTTACAAGAAGTCCTGCTGCCCTTACAGGAAGTCATGTTGCCCTTACAAGAAGTCCTGCTGCCCTTACAGGAAGTCATGTTGCCCTTACAAGAAGTCCTGCTGCCCTTTTGTGCTGGTTAGCTAGGCGATGGTCAAGAAGACTCACATAATTTTAGAACCGGCCATGCCACCCGACTCAGATGTTTGCGAAAAACAAATGACTTCGCTGATGACAGACTGGATAAGGCTCATTTTTTCAGTAATCTTAGTGCCTCTGCCTCTTCACATCTTTAGTGGACTAATGAATTGTAAAATGTGGCCTCTCACTGAATGCGCAGAGACTCATTATGTACGTTTTGACAAAGTCGACAAAATTCGCACTGCTTTGAGCAAAAGTGATACAGGACACTTACAGTGTGTCTCGTAGTTTTTATTTCATCCTTATTGGTAGAAATATATGTGTTGAAGCTAGACATCAATACCAGTACATTCGTAAAAAAAATCACTACTGCAGAAATTCCAAACCGAGACGACTACTTGCAACTTCCTCAAACAGATATTTTCTGACCTATTTATCGCTTGCTCATTCTGAAGCACACACATCTATCAAAACCACATCTCTAGTTTCCAAAGCTTTGTCCTTACAACCTGCTCTGGTTGGAAACTCGTGTTGAACCAGACAGCTCCTGAACAGCTATAGATTCCTGCATCACAACGATAACTGGCTAGTATACATGTACATGTACATCCATGATCAACCATGAGCATACGGAGAAGACGAAAAGGGGAATTCAAGTACTGTTCCATATTGAAATGATTTGCTTTTTGAATTCTTCGAGAAATATTGGAAACCTTTTCCCGAAGAGAGTAAGGATTTGTCGGAAAGCAAGAAGACCAAAAACGCTTATGTAGCCAAAATAGTTGATGAAATCGGAACCTGTGTCATAATCAATTTCTAATGTTCCCAAAGAAACATATCTAGAGAAATTTCATTGAAACAAGCGGACTCGAGAAGGCCAAGCTGCCGCGAAGTGTCGGAGTCCAAACCCCAACTGACCTCGCTGAAGAATGCAATTTCTCTTCACGCTTGAATTGTATGATTGTTTTTATTTTGGTGCTATTAATGCTGTTATATGAATTATGGGCGCAGAAATTGTATTATTGACGAGGTGTCATATTGAGTGATTGAATAGACGCTAGGTTTATCAACAACTTGTCAACAAGCTTGCTGTTTCTTCGCGATGGAGTGTTTGTAGAAAAATCATCCAGTAAAGTATGAGAGTCTTGAGTGAATTCTCACAAAGAAGGGAGTCATGCTGACATATCCGCCGCACAGACTCGCCACAGATGGGGTTAGCTTTTTCTCCGTTGTTCAAGAGGGGCTTCTCCAAGTGAGTGGGGATGGAAAACTTACACGAAAATTGAATGGCAGCCATTTTGACTCCTCAGAAATTATCATATTCTATTTCTAACAGAAGATCTATATTGGGGAAAATATATATACATGCAACAAGCTTAATTTATTCGAATTATGCTCAGCACCCTGTCACGGAGATTAGTCTCCAGCGTCACTAACTTCATATATTGCAGACATCACCGATGGAAATACACGATGCCACATGTCAGGTCAATCAAATGTAGAGTATTAGGTAAATACCCAAGATGTGACCTATTCCGGATATCAGCTATGTGAATGAGTTGGAGAGATATGTAAAAGGTGGGTAAAGTTATGTGAATGAGTTGGAGAGATATGTAAAAGGTGGGTAAAGTTTACGTTTGGCGACTGAAAATCAACCATATCAGTCTACAGAATAACTTTTCTTGGTACCTCACTTTCAGTGATTCTAGGATGCAGCCATAGTAACTCAACCCCGCTTTTATTGCAGCTGTTCATGTGGAAACTTAACCACACGTGTCACTTGTCCACAAGTAACCATGCAGTGTCCAAAGACATGCCACTCAGAAGTAGAAGTTTGTGCATCTGTTCACGTAAGCCACATAACAATGAAAATAAGCGATTCTCGGCAGCCATTTTGAAAAGTAAACGGCCGCCATCTCGAATTCCATCAGTTCTGATGCAACAAAACTGTGTTGATCTGCTTCCTTGAGTACGCAAATGTGGGTATTACCGTTTAAATTGGCCTCCTATGTGTCTCAGAAGTGCAGAAATGCGACTTTGTGGTATTTGATGGCGGCCATTTGAAATCCAAGATGGCGGCCAAAATACGGATTTACAAGCCGGAATCCCCCTCCAAAAATGAATCATATGTGTTTATCTATCATCCTGCCAAATTTCATGCTTTTATCAAAAAGTGCACAATCATGTTACATATCTGCCGGACTATTAGGAAATCATGTTGGTAGAAAGATTAATAAACTCAGTAATCTTTATCAGTGCCCTTCTCCGTAGTTTTAAATAAACTTATCGTTCGGCGAGTCCACCTTGAGTGGTCCGTATATTCACCCTATAAGATTGATGGCGCTGCAGGCTACAGCACACCATTTTTCTGGGAATGCTGGAATCAGTTAGAAGAGCCCTCAACCCATAGTCTGGGACTTGGTCAAATTCTTCTGAACCAACTAACCAATTACATAGCATGGGTCATTTGGGACCCAGGTTGTTATGGAAGACCCAAATTATGCAAGGTCGTATCTGGCCGAATTCATAAAACGACTAATGTCAAGAAACTAGCTTTGTATTATAGCAGCACATTTATTTTTCAATCTTACAGTACGGTTATGAACGTACACACGCAACATACGCACTGGTAAAGTAAATGTAATGTCTGATCTGGCAATGGTCCCATATCCTGATGACGTATTATATCTCTCTCAATCACGTGATGAATTGTGTATTCATTCATCTGCATGATACGTGATCACTTATCCAGAAATCTCACATGGCTTATGTAACACGAAACCAATTAAATTGTCCTCAACGCAAAGTACATGTAACCCGATACACTAAATTAAAGCTTGCTCTTCCGACTGTGCCAGTTCAGGGACCCCGCGCTAGCAATTAAGTTGAAGTCATGTTACATGAGGGAGGTGACAGGCTAATTGAATTGTATAAATATCCCCACCAGACATTCAATTGTCATGGATGCTGGGGCCTGCATTACATCAAGGGATAGAAGTGGGATTTTATTGTCATAGATGTCGAGGGCCTACGTCATCAGGATTTAGGACAATTCATTGGTGTTATTGGTAGAAAGCGTGAAACCGATCGAAAGAGTTTGTTTAAATTGTTTGATCGGATGAGACTGATGAAGAAAAGCCTAGCTTTTTTTATTTCTGGAGATTTTTGAAATAACTGCATATTTTGTCTTTCATTCCTAAAAGTGGTACTCAGGCAATACACTTTTATAGATTTCTGAATTAGTGGCTTTAATGGAAACATTGTACTGAGTGTCTTTCTTGAGAATGAATTTAAAGATGGAAATTATTGCTAGGACCCTTCATTACTAAATTATGACTATAAGGGATAGCCATTTGATCAAGCAGAATGCAATTGTTTGAACTTCAAGATTGAACCAAGTAGGATGTTCACCAAAGGTCCATGATTGTGGTTAATTATTTCGCGATCGCCAATGGTCAACGTGCTGTTCGTTGTTAGTAAAGTTATTATCCAGAGAATGATGTATCTCAATTACGCTTTGATTGTGTCTGTTCGTATGAACACCTTAAGGTAGGCGCGGCGGAGCCGAAGGGGGTTGGGGCAATATGAGAAGAGGGAGGGCCAATGACCACTCTGCCCCCCCCCCCCATCCCCCGCCAATAATTGTGACTAAAATGCATTGAAATCGGTCGAAAATTAGTAGAGAAGGATTTGAAATCCCAAACGTTTCCGGGGGAATACCCCCGACCCCCATTTTCTTCCTTCGCGTGTACAAATTCATCGTGACTACTTTTAAATTGCAGTTTCATACCAACTTCATCGTAGTATTTGTTCTACCTGATTTAGGGTCTATCAAGGTCTTCATGGATTATTAGTTTCATATGATATCCGCTTCTCATTTACGAAAAAAAAATTATTATCACCGAAAATTGCCGCGTTTAGCTCCCACAAATTCAAACAATTCAGCGTGGCATTGATGCAACAACTTACCCATCGATGAAGTGGCATTTTCTTGCAGAGGTGTTGAAGGTTAACTCTGACTTAAACTGCGTGACGAGAAGATGGTGTCATCTCAGCATCATTATTTGAGGAAGATCTTTATATTTTTTTATATTTTCCTCTTTGAAAGAGTTTGAAAGGCGGACATTCTGAATTTAAAGTAATTGTATCCCGCCAATTCCCTAATTAAGTCTGTGTAAAAGCGTTTATAATGTTCCTACCTGCTATATTTTTACTTATTTTCTAATTTGTTTTAGTGTTAATCTGCTAACTTAGTTTCAGCTCGGTAATATTAGCCTCAGTGCTAGGGTTCCATGTTGTTCATGTAACACAGAGGGTAAATAAAGATTGATTTGATTTGATTTGATTGTAATCTAGACTTCCATATTCGGCAAGAAGTACTTTAATTCAAGTGCTACCACCTGACAAACATCTTGACATCTAGATTTTTAGTAACGCGCGCTCGTACAAATGGCGTCATACATTTTGTCTTTTTCTCTGCTTTGAGAAAGTGATGCACAGGCACACAAATAGTTCCTCTGAGCAGCACCTTATTAGGCACTGAGTTAAAATAAAAAGAAAGGCAGAAAAAACCTAATAAACATTTCTCTTCTTTGACAAAGGTGGCCTAAAGGGGGTCAGCGGATCGGGACTGTTTTTTCAGTGGTCTGATGCCTACCGGTACTGCGAGAGTGAGATATGCTGGTCATATACATGTATGTTGACGACCCAGATTAATTCTATAGCCAATCACCCACATATGTGAAGGCGGTCTCATGACCAGAAGTGTCTTCACGCCTCTGGTCATATATAAAAGCGTTTATTAAGAGGTAGACGTGGCACTTTCCTCCAATTTCCCAATATCCTGGGAATGTCCTGGAGGTCGATGAAGAGGCACGCAAGAGATGTACAGGCATGTTCTCTGAGAAATAGTATCGTCATGGCCATTACTTCCCATGCGGAACCGAGCTAATTTAGAAGCTGTACTTGTGCCACGGACAGCATGCTACATTTTGCAACAACAGTTATCTACAGATCAGCAGCACTCATCTGAAAACTATTAGGTAAAACATGATTCCGTGGTCTATTTTCACTCGGGCTTGTTCACCTCTAGAGCCGATAACTCTAAACGTAGCCACCGACCACGTACTCGAAAAACAAAAGTCAGGGCTTTTAATGTTGATGTGATTTCCATTTAATCGAAATCCAACTCTCAAAGTATATTTTGATAATCTCACCAGGTGATTCCATCTGATAAGCTTAACAATCTCAGTAAACTCGAATATAATATCACGGAATATTATATCTGACTTAAGCGCCATGTACATGCCGTGCGAATTTCAAATTACGTGTCTTAACCAATCAGGTTGCTAGTGTGGTGAAACAATTTCAAATTCACGCCTACAGTAATTACACACTGTAGCACGTGGACCAATATAGTAAACATTATCGGGAAACAGTATCCATATATGCCATTATTTCCTGACAGTGTGTGTGATAAACCTAAACATCAAAGGGTTTACTCCCGCCGAAAAGTATAACTTTGTTAGGCGATAGAAAATATCAAAATATCGTGCCATTCTAAGGTGTTAATATCCGTAAACTAAACGTCAATCATTGTCAAAGGGAAAAGGCAGACATTGTCGCGATTTCGCAGGAATTTCTCATTGCATCACGTCCAGATGTTATTTACCATCTTCGTTTACCTAGATTGATAAGCTTAAATGATCATTTGAATGTATCTTCCAAAGCATATTTAGAAATAAATAGATTTTTGTCGCTGTCATGTTTCCGCACAGAGCTTGTATACCATTCTCGCATGTTTATGCCAAACAGTCCAATTATATCGACATGAGTGTATGAGATAAAATGATATAAAGTTTTGCCTAGCTACCCTCTGGTATCTATAGTGTACTATACTCATCACTACGACCTGGATACTACCTTTCTAATCTGATATCAGTGTGACAAAACATTGGGTTAAGCCTGGAATGGCATTATATTGATCTGATTGCTCCATTGACTAGTTAATGTTGGTAGAATATACTAAAGATCACCGATAAAGAAAAGCGTATAGAAAATGTCGGAGATACATTTACATGGGAAGTAACTTCAGACTTTTTAATTTCATCCGACAAAGAAGTCTACACCGAAATATACTTGAGTAAAGCGTCATGTGTACGTCATATAGCGGAGAATGGGTCTTCAGTGTAACGACACAGCATCTGGTTGTCCAATGGAACGTTCAGTGGAGATCAGATGGTATCGCTACTGAAAGCTTAGAAGGAAGTAATTATTTCCCCTATCCCACGCAATGTTAAATGACATGACAAGTCAGGGATCACTTAGACGATATGAAAACATGATGTTATCCAGTACCAATTTCAATGAAACAAGGCCGACCGGGGATGCCCGTTGAAGACAATACTGGCCGTAAATATTGCCAGCGCGCGTTAATTACACGGAGGATATGCGTGAAATTTACAGACAATATTTGGGACTCACTCACCGATATTCAACCACCAGCACTTTATCTGAATATCAACCAATCGTAGGGATAGCCTGTCCCATGACCCTATACATTACCAGAAGACGTACGAGTGTTCTCCGCTGTGATGCCATTCTACTGTACACAAACATATTTGCATCAACCGGGAATTTTGATATGTGCAGTTAGTCAATTTAAAGGATTTTAAAGCGCATGAGACAGCGTTCGTCTTCCAAACAACTGTTGTTGTTGTTGTTTTTTTTTTCTCTGATCAGGAGATCAAGAGCTATGAATAATCAAGACAGTATAATGCTGTAATAAATTCGATCGTTTGCTATCGTTTATTAGACGTAGAGAGCTATTATTTGACATGAATCAAAACAGTACTATATGTTAACGGGATACATTACTCTAAATGAATGTAAAATCTCTATATTTATCTAGAACATACAGAGCGGAAGTCAAATGTTTTTATGAAAGACTTTCTCACATCACTACTGCGAAAACCAATGGGACGCACCTATACTTCACTAGATCCTTACATATTCACTAGATAACTTTCGATTGACGTCTGCAGTCAAATCAGGGGTTTTGCACCGATGAGAAGAACCCCATATTATCACCGACTACGGATTACTTTCATAACGTCGTCACATTGGAATGTCAATTTTCATTCGCGGAAGTGCAGCTTTACCCTGCATGTTCTGCCCTTATTTCAACATTGTATATCTGTTTCAGGTCATTTCTGGGGTTTATTTTCAATGACTGATTTTCAGACTTCTATTTACAAAAAAAAATCAGGTAGCTTTCCATGGAAAGAAGACGTCAAAACTGACATAAGCTACGTACACATGTATACGATTATCCGATAACAACAGTGCGGCAACGACAATACGGCAACGGGGAAAAATCAATCGTAGGAAAATGAATTGGTCCGTACACATGAATGCGTAACGATTACGACAGTGCGATAAGACTATCCGGCTATTATTGGAATCGGTTCTGGAGCGATTTTTTTTGCCGTTGTCGGACTTAAGTCGTGCGGTTTTATGACGTCACAGCAGCAACACACGCGCTTTTTAGGGCTTGTAAAGTCGTCGTCCATTGCGGTAAGAAATGTTCTCATGTCGCATCCGCTTTTATACTTATAGCCGTAGTCATGTGTACACCAAAAACGTATTACCGTTGTCGTTGCCGTTGCCATATTGTCGTTGCCGCATTGTCGTTATCGGATAATCGTATACATGTGTACGTAGCTATACGCTTTACCTGATAATTGATATATTCAGTTAGGTATATTTCTCTCTAGTGTCAGCTTCCTTGCCAATCCGACGAATACAGAGAAACGACGGGTGTAAACTGTAGCTAAAATATATCGACGCAATTAACGGTGACGGCGCCGATAGCAGTTTCGACAACACGCAATCCTCCCTCGTTTGGTTGGCTGGTTGGCTAGGTCTCGCTTATAACCCAAGTATGCCTGGATTATTGCACATCCTAATTTGACTATGGCTATAATTAAAGAAAATAATGGTAAGACAGATCTGAAGATCCTTAGTGCGAGTTCCTCGCTTTAGTCTCTGAAGTATCGTAATGTCGTTTTTCAGTGTTTATGAGAGATATATTTCGGGCAGACAAGCAGCATCATGACATCGAATCTTGTAATATCGCGCTCGATGATTGGTTAGCACTCTAGCACTCATTTCTATGTGTGGACACCGTGGTTGTCCCGCTTGCCCACTTTTTAATACCTCAGATTCATTTAGTTATATATAATCTGGTAAGTCATATTCGGTAAATTCGTATGTTGACCTTAGTTGTTCCGCTTCAAACTTAGATTATAATAAGAAGTGTGGTCAACATTATGTTGGCAAGGCCATTCAGAGACTTAATCTTTTTTTATTTTTATTTATTCAACTTATTTATGGAGGGTGGTCCTTTCAACCTTAACGGCTGCTCTCCCAAGGAGCCCTCTATCACACACAGATACATGACTAATTAACAATAATAAATTAACAATCAAAATAGAATTTACATGAATCGAGCTAAAAAAGACAAAGGCCAAAAAAACAGACTAAAACTAACCTTTACATGAATCGAACTAAAAAAGACAAAGGCAAAAAACAGACTAAAACTAAACTAAAAATACACTGCTAAGAACTTGTCACTCTTAAAATCGATCTATTTCATCATGGATTAAGCAACTGCCTCCGATAAAAACGTTTGAATTTGTCATAAGTTGTGGCATGGCGGACATCTAATGGTAAAACATTCCAGATCTTGGCAGCAGAATATTTAAAAGATTTATCTAAAAATGTCGTATTGGAACGAGGTAAAACTACATTATCTCTTCCTCTTGTTCCATATCTGTGAACTTCATTCACATAAGTATACCTATTTGTGAGATATTGTGGTACTAATCCATTTAAACATTTATACATCATGCAAGCTTTGTGGTAATTAATTCTGTTGGTAAGGTAACTCCAATTTAAAGTGCTTAAAACATGTTCACTCGGCGTTCTGGGTTTAACTTGCAATATGATTCTACCAGCTCTACAGATTAATTTTTGGACCCTGGTTACATTACATTTGGTACCATTGTCCCAAACGACATCAACGTAATCAATTACAAGCTGGATAGTAGTTTGAAATATTTTCTTAGCCGTTTCATCACTCACATAACGTCTGATTCTCTGTAACATTCCTAGTCTTGACGATACTTTGTTACACATTCAATCTTAGGGTGAATGGTCACAGGAAATCCATTAGGAAAAAGCAATTGCTCACATGTAAGCAATTTTCTTGTCCCAATCATGGTTTCAGTATTTGTCCACCCATCTACCAAGGATTCCCCATTTGAATTCGAGAGAAAAATCCTAAGACGGGGAATTATTCTGGATGCCACAACTTGGATCAGTGTTTCCGTACGTTTAAATGACAATGTCAAAGGGTTAGACAATGTAAAAGACCGTCTATTGAATACATCCAATATCACCCAGCAACTTAAAACTCCACCAACGGAGACATCGCAGCCATGGTGGCAGAACGTATTATGGTGCGCTGATTCGAGATTATTTTACTAAGTGAGTTTAACCAACACACCCAACAGTAAACTTATTTTGTGTGCAGGCGTGTATGCGTTACCTCATCAGACAATAAAATACCCCTCCATAGTAAATACTATTAGCGTATTTAGGATTGTACCGCACAGAAATCATTACTGAAACATCCCCAGACCGTATTTTTTAGAAAAAGAAAAACTACTTGCATAATAGACTGAGCCTGATTAATTTACCAAGAATCGGGAATGATTCAGAGGTTCGCAACGCTGTACAAAACGATGTTGCGGTCACAGAACCCCGTCGCATTTCATATCAATATACAAAATCTTTAGCCACCTAAATATCCTATTAGTCTAATGTTGTGATTGAGTTTGACTGAAACGTATACGCGTCTGAAGGAAATAGTTGTGATTGTGGATTGTCGTACTTACCTATTCGCCATGGAAGCATAATGCGACTGGTAACCTTGAAATAGCGATTAACGAAGACCCCAAAAAGACTCCTGATGAAGGGACCTAAATATAGAGAACCGAGAAGGATAATCCTGAAGGCAGATCAGAAGAGATACCTGCCTGTACTGTAACGGTATGTTATTGAGTGGTCAAAACGAGAAAAAGTTGAACCTGCAGTATTCACTGATTGGCTTGACATCAATAGCATGGTCGTTAAAACAAGATGCAATATATACAGAAGTACCGTTCCCAAGCAAAACAAGTGCTGAGAAGTCTCAATTCGAAAGAAGTCTAAGCAAATATCCAGAGGAAATTCGTATTAGTCCCAACAGACAAACCCCAAATAATGTAAAATGCTTTTGTAAACATGACTATTACCTGGTGTTAGGAATTTAGTATAAACACTCCATCATCGAATACGTTTACTTACTCAAAAACTGCTCAAACTGATAGCAAAAGAGCGTAGTGTGCAAGGCCTTTGGTATTATGTTTCGTAACTTGTGTCAAATTCCGCTTAACCCGGGTCGATGGACTCTATGAACCTCATGTACTTGAACATCCTGATGCTGTTCATATGAACAGCCACAATCAAAGCGTGACTGAGATACATCGTACATTTGGAAACGACAATTCATTTGGAAATTAGAATACTGACCAGCGATATGCATTTGATGATCAGAATCCGGCATCATTGAAAAGTGTTGATCGTTTCTCTCTTTCAAGAAACAGCTCATGTTTATATATGCCTTATTTTGGAATTTCGTGCCAATGCTGTCGTATAATCTTCCGATTACTGACGCGGAATTTCTATAACGTTTGACGGCTGATTACTCAATGTCGGACTAGATGCTCCTGTTCAACTATTGAACATTTTGTTTACAATCACAAAAACATTTCTCTTCCAACAACTCATAACGATACATGAAAAGTGTACTGGCCTTAAATGCATTAAACACCTACAACGCTAGATTCATATAGCTGGTCCAAGAAACTGCACCATCAAATTTCTTCCAACATGTTCAAGCCTTTTGAGAAAGGATCTTCACCTTCATTGGGTTTGAAAGAAACAACAGATAACTCTAATGGCACATCCTATTTAGACATATATCTCTATAAAAATGAAGCGGACCTTCTCTCTCATCGACTTCACGACAAGAGAGATGATTACAATTCCGACATCGTGAACTATCCCTTTCTGGAAAGTAATATTCCAGAGAAACTTACATATGGCGTATACATGTCTCGCCTAGTAGCATTTGGAAAAAAATTCATACGGGCTCATCAAGCGCCTCCTTTCAAAGTTTCTCCACTGTGAGGATGCATATCGTACGCCGACAGCAAACAAAAAGTAGTCTGCAAGATCTTTGGCGTTACCTTTCGGTGGTTTTAATTCCGATTAACCCGGGCCTAGGGGCCATATGAACCTCATGTACTTCAAGATTTTCATGGCGTTCATTTCACAATCAAAGCGAAACTGAGATATACCGTTCTTCAGATAACGACCTTTTCAACGAAAATCATATGAATGTAAGGATACTGATCAGCGATACGGGTTTAATATTTGGAACATCCTGATGTCTTTCTGGCATCACTGAAAGCTGTTGGCCCGTTTAATCTTGCAGGAAACTAGCCTACGTTTATTTATAAAAATCGTAGTCTGTGTCGACCTTTATATGCAAAGATATAGTGGTGTGAGAAATAAATTATACTCGTGGTCACTTTACCACGATTTGTACACGTCATGTCGTGCCAGCATCACTAAAAAGTGTTGCCGTTTCTCTTTTGCAGGATACTAGACAATGTTTAAGTTTAGATTATGGACGCGGAAATTCTTTAATGGACGACCGCTGAATATTGAGTGACAGACTAGAGGCTTATATTTATCAGATTTTCATCACACTGGTTGGTAAACCCCAAGTTGTGTGATGGGTATTTTATAATTATTTCAACGAATTTACAATAGACCAATGTGGAATAGTATTTGTGTATGTGAAATTTCATTTTCTAAAGTATATGTATCAATACTTGGCTTATTAAATATTAAAATTTCTTTGCATTTCACCCCAAGAATCTTCTTGACATTTGCTGAAGCGCACAAGGTATTGTATTGATAGCCCGAACGCCAAATGACTTCGCATTAGGCAGTCGCCCTTTCAGCGCGTACGTACGTACACTGATGTGACGGCCGGTTGAAGAATATGAGATATCCTTCCTGAATCTGATTTCCTGCTATATTTAGAAGAAAGCCTCGTCGGCCGATTTCCAAACACAAATGATTTCGGTAGACCTCCTTCCCCTCATTTTTATTTTACTCATTAAGGAGAAGACAAATATATCTAACTTTACTGCAAATATAAAATAACACTGCCTTTGATTCCTCAGGGTGAATGACGTCCTTGACCGTAGTCTTATTCTTAACTGTTCAATTGTACAAACGCATTAAGATAATTTCGGTGAGTACATTGGAAATTAAAGGAATATTGCCCCAACGACCGATTTCTCTCTGGTGTCGTTCACGCGTGACGTCGAAGATGATTGGAATGCTTTTCAATTACTAGAGTCATTGTATTTCAAGTTCATCTGACCGCCACGAGTTCTAGCAGAAAGCCTCCTTATTGAAGAGCAAAAGTAACGTAGAAGAAATAAATATAACAGCCATGTACATAATAATGCAATTAAAGCAAACCACAGTCGTAGAACTCAGGTAAGACACATGTTTTTCTTAAGAGAAACAGTGAGAAGAGACACAGTGTTCTGTGATATTGTTTTCTTTCACAGCGGCAGCCGTGAACACAGGCAATTATAATGCATTGAAGGGATTTTATTGATAAGCAGAATATTATCATTTTACCAAAAGAAAAAAATAATTTGTGAATCGTGTACTCTATAAATGTAATCGTGCATGTTAAACGTATGATCTGTGCATTGTAATCGTTGTACCTTCAAATGAAACGATACTCTCAACATTGTTACCATAGTGTAACTTGTAGATATGGTACCTCCAAATGTTATCATGATATAAATTGTAATCAACTGTACCTTCAGTATACCTTCAACATGATATCAAATTCAATCATAATGTAACTCAGAAATATTGTAAATCTTCTCATAATGCAAATTATAAACATTGTATTCAAATGTAATCATATTGTCGATATTGCATTATATGTAATCCAATGCAACGTGTAGATGTACCTAATATTGTACATTTTTGTCATCATTGTAACACGAGTGAATAAAGCAAGTTAAAGTTACTTTTTAGCCTGCTATATAATATGTCAAATCTAAAAAAGGCCGTTGTTATGGTTTTGGAATTGCCACAATAACGACGTCTTGGTTTTCTTTCGTTATCGCATTCAATGATTCAGGATAACGTTGGATATCATGCAGAGTGGGGACTAAACCGGATGCGTTCAGGTCATGTCTAACGTTTAAAATCATACCAATGCAACACTACACACGACGAATTTATTTCGTGTTTAAAGTTTAATGTCACGCAGAGGGAACACTACACACGATGCACTCGTGTCGTGTCATGCGATTTGATGTCATGGCACGTGTTATAGCGATTATACAAAGAAGAGAGGTGAAACGACACCATTGTGACTATTCACAATGACACTGCGGCCAGGTGTAACATTCGCTTTCATTAACTAAAGTGACCGCTAACCTCACACCGCTGAACCAGCACGGGTTCGAGCCCAGCCGGTCCATGTGTGAAAGTCTGTCAGTTACTTACCGAAGGGCGGTGGTTCTCTCCGGGTACTCCGGCTTCCTCCACCAACCAAACTGACTGTCACCATATGAGTGAAACAAACTTGAGTGTGACATTAAGCCAAATTCCCTCCCTCCCTCCCTCCTCATTAACTAAAGTGCTGGGTTGGAAATTTGAAACAGTCAGATCCATAGGAAGTTCAGGATTTCTTGATGTATCATAGTCGTCATGTATATAGAAGCGGTCAACGATTTTCAATTATGTCAACAAGACATGATGTTTTTTACGTAAAATCCCTATTACTCATCATTATTCTTCATCCAAATGAATTTCCAAGTCGTTTCCGAGAGTATATGTATCTCAGTCACGCTTTGATTGTGTAACGATCTGTCTTGCCGAATTTAGTTTGGCGGCTCCTACACCCCACCCCCTTCCGTCACCACCACCACCACTTACTTTTCCACTCCATCCTCAAAATAAATGGATTAGGAAATAAAATGTATATGAAAAGAATATAGAGAAATTATAGCTAAACAGGCCGATATTCTGACTGCATCCCCCCTCGAAACGATCTGGAGTGATTCCTTTGGTGTTCTTTATCTCAGCAATGCTTTTATTGTAAGTGTTCATGTTGTGAAATTGTGGTGTGATATGTGCGTAATATTCATCTGTTTTGCGATTGCCCGATCGTCTTTATTCTTGTCTGTTTTGAACTGAGTGTCACTTCGCGGATCGATGGTATTTTTGCAATTTTTATTTATTTTCTTTGTATAATCATGTATTCGATTGTTTATCCTCTTATTTTAATTCTATAGTAGATGTCATATGAAGTTAACTTTTGCTCTGAGAGATAATAATTAACTTGCGATGCTGGAGATATGTAAAATATGAGATGTTATGTTGAAGATTTGAACTCATCTATATTTTATTATATTGCAATTTATAATCATTGAAAAAAGGTAATATTCAATTTTAGATTGAACAGACCCTTGAGTGGAGGCTGTATATGCTATGCTATGTTCAGTTTAGAGGGGCGTAACTTCCTGACCGGTTTAAATGTACGTGGTATGAACTCGGTATTGACGGCGAACGATAATCTCAAACAGGATTCAATGCTGTCCTTGGAAAGATTTTAATCAAGGGCTGAGTTTCACGGGGTCTGGTACAAACGCACGTGGGCTCTTGGGGATAAACAAGTCGTATGTGAATTGGTGGTAAATCACTACTTGTTAACGGTAGCATCAAATCACGATTGGATGGTTTTAAATTGAGAGTTAAATGTTTTGTTCAAGTGTTTTTGTATAGAGCTACAGCTTTAAATATGAATGTAAAGTGATTGCAGTTAGACTTTAGGACCAAGTCGCCCTTGAATCACATGCGTGTTTCATTTGTTAACGGTAGCATCCAGTCATGATTGGATGGTGTTAAATTGAGAGTTAAATGTTTTGTTCAAGTATTTTGTATAGAGCTACAGCTTTAAATATGAATGTAAACTGATTGCATTGAATCATATGCGTGTTCATTGTACAAAGAATAGAACATTTGGAAACTACTCTGTGTTTTACAATAGATTGCCATCTTGCTGTATGTCGATGTCTGTCCACGAATAAACACCAATTTATTTAAACCGGCCTCTCGGGTCTTGCATGGAGATCTTCAGAAGCAACCTGAAGTAGAATTCTGGAATAGTTCTCATTAAAGGTTACATATAAGGACCCTTCAGATGAGACTACGCCACAAGCCCCGAAGTCTCGTAATTACCTGTCAAAATTCATAATCTGGATACCTTGCCAGGAATGACTTCACGGACCCCAGCACGGCCTAATAACGTTGGCTTCAAAATTCCCCAGAAAGGAGGTGGGTTATGGTTAAATCAAGGTCTAACCACAGATAAAAATATCGAAGCGCAAATGATATAATAGCTCTGCCAACAAATCTGATACTACTAGATGAGTGTTTCCATTGTCAGATGTAAAAAATCGGCATTTGGCAAATTTGGGAAAATATTATTAAAATATAGTTCAAAATGACTATAGCTCAAAATGATTATATACAGCGGTTGATCATCAGCGTATGGACATGGAACGGCTTGCATAAGTCACTTTACTCACTTAGATCAGATAGAGACTGGTTGACTTGAAATGGAGAAGTTGTTTTCCGTCACATTGTGCTTCCTTTTTTCAGATTCTGGAATGCCACTAGAATTTCATTTCATTTCAACTAGAAAATCAGAAATATCCGTGTAACTGTATACGCTTCTCTCATTCGGAGTGCTCCGACGACGTGTTGATACCGATGCACAGAAATTTCACATTTCGGATTCGCGATCCAGACCGTCATGCCCATTATTATGTTTATTCCAGATTTCCCAGCTGAGGCATACTTACGAGATTCGGGAGTAAATCCGATTATTGATTATTGGAGATCTTCAATGGATTACTGTGATCATGATCACATTATTTTGTCTACAATAAAGTTGACTGGGCTTGGCGCGAGATCCGAGATACTCTTTCCTTTTGAAGCTGTCTATAAGAAAATAGTATCCTGCACATTACCTTCTCATGAAAAAACAGAGATAATTTAGAATATCTCTGGTCCATAGCTATATACATGTATTATATAACTACGGACCAGGTACTCGAAAAACAAAAGCCACAGTTTTTAATGTTGCAGTGATCTCCCAGTTATCAAAATGTTACTCCTAAAGTGACAATCTCACAAAGTATACTACATGTATCTCATAAACATTTCAAATCACCTTCGAAAAGCAAGTATATTACAAATACAAATATATCTCATTGCGATAAGAACGTGGCCACAAACGTGCCAAGCAATCCAGTTATTGGGGATTTCCGGGTAACAACTCTGACATCGTACCAAAAGAGTTATTTGTCCTCGGCTGGCCACGGTCTTTTTTGTGCCCACTGCAAATTATTCACACAGGCGATGAAATTGACCGCTAAGATATATTCTCTACATGAAATATTTAGTGTATACTTTCCAATTGACAATAGAAATTCAATTCAGCCTTCTACTCTATTAACGTATATACACACACCTCATGTGGTGGACGACTTATCGAAACTGTTACTTAGACAATTGTAAACCTTGGCGTGTACAGCTTCTCACTGATAACGACAGGGAGACGAACATCAAAATGACTTCTTGCAGCATTCAAATATGTTGACTGATTCTGTCATTCAAATAACAGACTCACGCCCCCTCGGCAATATGGTCTTATTTCTTGGGCTGTGTAGATGAAGCTTTCCACATTACATCTTGGGGTCAAGCTCTATATGAAAATATAAAAATATTCATAATGCACTTGTTGACATCAGTGGCGTCATATTTAAAAAAATACATTTTTCGTCTATTTTTCTTATATTTTATTTTTGTCAAATTTTCAGTAAGCAAAAATAAATAAATAACTGAATACAAAATAATTAATTGATCTGAAATAAAATGGTTTTGGACACTTTGTTTAAAGAATCATTTTGGAAACTATATGGCAAAAGCGGCAACTTTGCAGTTCAATGCAGTCATTTTGAATTTACTCACGATCTTTTGATCGGAGAGATATGAAAATAGGCTTGAAATATAATAGACTATAAACTCACGGAGTACCATCTCTAAAATTTTACACATACCTGAATTGGTGTGCTGAAACATTTAGTTTGAAGGTCTGATCTATCAGGGCTAATTCGAAATGTGATCGGACTTGTTGATGCAGATGTTGTCGTTGAAGATGCCGAGAACTATTGTGTTAAATGGAATTGCAAAACATCGCAAAATATAGTACACAGAAACGAGATACATTAATTTCAGTACATGTGATATGCCATTTTTTTACCCCACCATCACCAGATGGTGGGCTGTTCAAATCACTTTTCGTCCGTGGTCCGTCGTCCGTCCGTCCGTCCGTCGTCCGTCAGTCCGTCCGTAAACAATTCTTGTTACCGCGATTTCTCAGGAACTACTGGATGGATCTTTTTCAAATTTGGTACACAGGTTCCCCTTGGGGCCTAGTTGTGCAAGAAACCTTTTCTGGTCCGATTCGAAAATCCAATATTGCCACCAGGCAGCCATCTTGGATTTCCCCATGAAACCTTGTTACCGCGATTTCTCAGGAACTACTGCATGGATCTTTTCCAAATTTGGTACACAGGTTCCCCTTGGGATCTAGTTGTGCAAGAAACCTTTTCTGGTCCGATTCGAAAATCCAATATGGCCACCAGGCAGCCATCTTGGATTTCCCCATGAAACCTTGTTACCGCGATTTCTCAGGAACTACTGAATGGATCTTTTCCAAATTTGGTACACAGGTTCCCCTTGGGGTCTAGTTGTGCAAGAAACCTTTTTCTGGTCCGATTCGAAAATCCAATATGGCCACCAGGCAGCCATCTTGGATTTCCCCCTGAAACCTTGTTACCGCGATTTCTCAGGAACTACTTCATGGATCTTTTTCAAATTTGGTACACAGGTTCCCCTTGGGGTCTAGTTGTGCAAGAAACCATTTCTGGTCCGATTCGAAAATCCAATATGGCCACCAGGCAGCCATCTTGGATTTCCCCATGAAACCTTGTTACCGCGATTTCTCAGGAACTACTGCATGGATCTTTATCAAATTTGGTACACAGGTTCCCCTTGGGGTCTAGTTGTGCAAGAAACCTTTTCTGGTCCGATTCGAAAATCCAATATGGCCCCCAGGCAGCCATCTTGGATTTCCCCCTGAAACCGTGTTACCGCGATTTCTCAGGAACTACTGCATGGATCTTTTCCAAATTTGGTACACAGGTTCCCCTTGGGATCTAGTTGTGCAAGAAACCTTTTCTGGTCCGATTCGAAAATCCAATATGGCCACCAGGCAGCCATCTTGGATTTCCCCATGAAACCTTGTTACCGCGATTTCTCAGGAACTACTGAATGGATCTTTTCCAAATTTGGTACACAGGTTCCCCTTGGGGTCTAGTTGTGCAAGAAACCTTTTTCTGGTCCGATTCGAAAATCCAATAAGGCCACCAGGCAGCCATCTTGGATTTCCCCCTGAAACCTTGTTACCGCGATTTCTCAGGAACTACTTCATGGATCTTTTTCAAATTTGGTACACAGGTTCCCCTTGGGGTCTAGTTGTGCAAGAAACCATTTCTGGTCCGATTCGAAAATCCAATATGGCCACCAGGCAGCCATCTTGGATTTCCCCATGAAACCTTGTTACCGCGATTTCTCAGGAACTACTGCATGGATCTTTATCAAATTTGGTACACAGGTTCCCCTTGGGGTCTAGTTGTGCAGGAAACCTTTTCTGGTCCGATTCGAAAATCCAATATGGCCCCCAGGCAGCCATCTTGGATTTCCCCCTGAAACCTTGTTACCGCGATTTCTCAGGAACTACTTCATGGATCTTTTTCAAATTTGGTACCCAGGTTCCCCTTGGGGTCTAGTTGTGCAAGAAACCTTTTCCGGTCCGATTCGAAAATCCAATATGGCCACCAGGCAGCCATCTTGGATTTCCCCATGAAACATTGTTATCGCGATTTCTCAGGAACTACTGCATGGATCTTTCTCAAATTTGGTACACAGGTTCCCCTTGGGGTCTAGTTGTGCAAGATACCTTTTCTGGTCCGATTCGAAAATCCAATATGGCCACCAGGCAGCCATCTTGGATTTCCCCATGAAACCTTGTTACCGCGATTTCTCAGGAACTACTGCATGGATCTTTTTCAAATTTGGCACACAGGTTCCCCTTGGAGTCTAGTTGTGCAAGAAACCTTTTCTGGTCCGATTCGAAAATCCAATATGGCCACCAGGCAGCCATCTTGGATTTCCCCATGAAACATTGTTACCGCGATTTCTCAGGAACTACTGCATGGATCTTTTTCAAATTTGGTACACAGGTTCCCCTTGGGGACTAGTTGTACAAGAAACCTTTTCTGGTCTGATTCGAAAATCCAATATGGCCACCAAGCAGCCATCTTTGATTTCCTAAAGAAACTTTGTTATCGTCATTTCTGAGGAAGTACTGCATGGATCTTTATCAAATTTGGTACACAGGTTCACCTTATGATCTAGTTGTGCAAGATACCTTTTTCGGTTCAAATTGAAAATCCAATATGGCCACCAGGCGACCATCTTAGGTTTCCTCATGAAAATTTGTTATCATGATTTCTCAGGAAGTACTGCCTGGATCTTTCTCAAATGTGGTAGACAGGTTGCCCTTGTGGTCCAGTTGTGCAACATACCTTTCTGGTCCGATTCCTAAATCCAAATGTCCATCAGGCGGCCATCTTGGATTTCCCCATGAAACTTTGTTATTGCGATTTCTCAGGAACTACCGCATGGATCTTTATCAAATTTGGTACACAGGTTCCCCTTGTCACCTAGTTGTGCAAGATACCTTTTCTGGTCCGATTCGAAAATCCAATATGGCCACCAGGCACCCATCTTGGATTTCCCAATGAAACTTTGTTATCCTGATTTCTCAAGAAGTACTGCATGGATCTTCCTCAAATTTGGTACACAGATTCCCCTTGTGACCCAGTTGTGAAAGATACCTTTTTTGGTCCGATTCGAAAATCCAATATGGCTGCCAGGTGGCCATCTTGAATTTCCCCTTGAAACACTGTTATCTTGAATTCTCAGGAAATATTTGATGGATCTTTCTGAAATTTGGTACACAGGTCCCACATGGGGCCTAGTTGTGCAAGATACCTTTTCCGGTCCGATTCGAAAATCCAATTAATACGATATTTCCGAGTTGTGACGTTGCATCACAAGAGTCGATGGATCAAACGGTGGGGCATATTCTATATATTGACTATAGAGAATATCCATATCTTCACCTTCCATATCAAGGAGTTAAAATAATTCGGAATTAAAATGTATTTCGTCAAATTTTAAATCAGTTTTCTTTAGTCCATGCAGTTGCAAGTGAACTGCCCCACCCTTTCGTCTGCCGGCAGATCAGCTACATGAAGGGACGTCACTCTTGTGACACAATGTCACAACTCGACAACTGTAAACTACTGCATGTTTCGATCCAAGGGAAATAATCAAGATTCAGACACTTTCAAATTCGAAGTTTCAACATTACTGCGCGGACGGATCCCTTCAGTATTAAGTATTGTACCATCTTACTATTTTCGAGCATGGTATCTTAAAAGAGATATCTCAAACTAGTCCAATAAACAGAACAGAATTAGCATTCGCTCCAAATTATAAAATCTTAAGTATGCCAAAGTGTCAAAGAGATTTTTCTTCGCTTCCAGTACCCAATGATGACACGTGCATAAAAATAAATAAAATAAAAATACTACAAAACGAAGACGAAGGATCCTCCGTACATGTACATTCACTTTCAGACTAACTTTGCTCATTTCTCTTAACAACTGACAGAAGTTCAGTTTCTAGAAACTCCTGAAACTTAGAAAGATTATATCTTGGTGTTTTCCAGTGTCCCTTTTTCGATCTTTTTCGCTCAGATTCGAAATTCTGTAAACAAAATTACAACTCAATCGTCTTAGTAACAATGGACAAAAAGATCCTCTTGTCATTAGCTTACAATTATCGGACAATGGTGGGCGCCAAGATCCTTCCGGATCTCTCGTCTTTTGTACATACGAAGCGGAATTCAGTTGTAATATTACCGCATGAATAGATGTCGCGATAGACTAATTGGATTTGATCAAACGTTGTCCTGAGATACAGGCATCTGCGAGAATAAGAATTTAATAAAATTTATCTGCTTCCAAAGTAAACGGTCTCCATAGTTTTACAACATTTCGTAGATGAACAAACATGAGACATAGAGAGAATCATGGTTTAGCGTCGCATGTAAGATACACGATCTAATTTAGCAAATCTGTAAGCATGGTTCCAAATTCGTGGATATACGAACTGAAATATTTGAAGGGTTTGATCGTCATATTGAAGAGTGCACTGCCCTTATCCCCTGGTGTATACTGTTCGCTAAGACTGGTGCCGAGATCACTTGAAATCATTATTTTCATCCGGTTTCACTTGAGTCGGAGCTTACAAACTACACATGGTAATAGATGCAAAATGTATGCACAATGCTTAGTTCCTGTTGGGAGGGGTTATATCTACGTTTACAGAACGAACAAGATACCAGTGTTCCTCGATTATACCAGCTTTATAATGGTTACACAAACGCCCATTGATCCACATATAAGCATCGGTTTATCCGATCATAAGAGGGTTGTGTATTGTGTATTGTGGATCTTTTTCAAATTTGGCACACAGGTTCCCCTTGGAGTCTATTTGTGCAAGAAACCTTTTCTGGTCCGATTCGAAAATCCAATATGGCCACCAGGCAGCCATCTTGGATTTCCCCATGAAACATTGTTACCGCGATTTCTCAGGAACTACTGCATGGATCTTTTTCAAATTTGGTACACAGGTTCCCCTTGGGGACTAGTTGTACAAGAAACCTTTTCTGGTCTGATTCGAAAATCCAATATGGCCACCAAGCAGCCATCTTTGATTTCCTAAAGAAACTTTGTTATCGTCATTTCTGAGGAAGTACTGCATGGATCTTTATCAAATTTGGTACACAGGTTCACCTTATGATCTAGTTGTGCAAAATACCTTTTTCGGTTCAAATTGAAAATCCAATATGGCCACCAGGCGACCATCTTAGGTTTCCTCATGAAAATTTGTTATCATGATTTCTCAGGAAGTACTGCCTGGATCTTTCTCAAATGTGGTAGACAGGTTGCCCTTGTGGTCCAGTTGTGCAACATACCTTTCTGGTCCGATTCCTAAATCCAAATATGTCCATCAGGCGGCCATCTTGGATTTCCCCATGAAACTTTGTTATTGCGATTTCTCAGGAACTACCGCATGGATCTTTATCAAATTTGGTACACAGGTTCCCCTTGTCACCTAGTTGTGCAAGATACCTTTTCTGGTCCGATTCGAAAATCCAATATGGCCACCAGGCACCCATCTTGGATTTCCCAATGAAACTTTGTTATCCTGATTTCTCAAGAAGTACTGCATGGATCTTCCTCAAATTTGGTACACAGATTCCCCTTGTGACCCAGTTGTGCAAGATACCTTTTTTGGTCCGATTCGAAAATCCAATATGGCTGCCAGGTGGCCATCTTGAATTTCCCCTTGAAACACTGTTATCTTGAATTCTCAGGAAATATTTGATGGATCTTTCTGAAATTTGGTACACAGGTCCCACATGGGGCCTAGTTGTGCAAGATACCTTTTCCGGTCCGATTCGAAAATCCAATTAATACGATATTTCCGAGTTGTGACGTTGCATCACAAGAGTCGATGGATCAAACGGTGGGGCATATTCTATATATTGACTATAGAGAATATCCATATCTTCACCTTCCATATCAAGGAGTTAAAATAATTCGGAATTAAAATGTATTTCGTCAAATTTTAAATCAGTTTTCTTTAGTCCATGCAGTTGCAAGTGAACTGCCCCACCCTTTCGTCTGCCGGCAGATCAGCTACATGAAGGGACGTCACTCTTGTGACACAATGTCACAACTCGACAACTGTAAACTACTGCATGTTTCGATCCAAGGGAAATAATCAAGATTCAGACACTTTCAAATTCGAAGTTTCAACATTACTGCGCGGACCGGATCCCTTCAGTATTAAGTATTGTACCATCTTACTATTTTCGAGCATGGTATCTTAAAAGAGATATCTCAAACTAGTCCAATAAACAGAACAGAATTAGCATTCGCTCCAAATTATAAAATCTTAAGTATGCCAAAGTGTCAAAGAGATTTTTCTTCGCTTCCAGTACCCAATGATGACACGTGCAAAAAAATAAAAATACTACAAAACGAAGACGAAGGATCCTCCGTACATGTACATTCACTTTCAGACTAACTTTGCTCATTTCTCTTAACAACTGACATAAGTTCAGTTTCTAGAAACTCCTGAAACTTAGAAAGATTATATCTTGGTGTTTTCCAGTGTCCCTTTTTCGATCTTTTTCGCTCAGATTCGAAATTCTGTAAACAAAATTACAACTCAATCGTCTTAGTAACAATGGACAAAAAGATCCTCTTGTCATTAGCTTACAATTATCGGACAATGGTGGGCGCCAAGATCCTTCCGGATCTCTCGTCTTTTGTACATACGAAGCGGAATTCAGTTGTAATATTACCGCATGAATAGATGTCGCGATAGACTAATTGGATTTGATCAAACGTTGTCCTGAGATACAGGCATCTGCGAGAATAAGAATTTAATAAAATTTATCTGCTTCCAAAGTAAACGGTCTCCATAGTTTTACAACATTTCGTAGATGAACAAACATGAGACATAGAGAGAATCATGGTTTAGCGTCGCATGTAAGATACACGATCTAATTTAGCAAATCTGTAAGCATGGTTCCAAATTCGTGGATATACGAACTGAAATATTTGAAGGGTTTGATCGTCATATTGAAGAGTGCACTGCCCTTATCCCCTGGTGTATACTGTTCGCTAAGACTGGTGCCGAGATCACTTGAAATCATTATTTTCATCCGGTTTCACTTGAGTCGGAGCTTACAAACTACACATGGTAATAGATGCAAAATGTATGCACAATGCTTAGTTCCTGTTGGGAGGGGTTATATCTACGTTTACAGAACGAACAAGATACCAGTGTTCCTCGATTATACCAGCTTTATAATGGTTACACAAACGCCCATTGATCCACATATAAGCATCGGTTTATCCGATCATAAGAGGGTTGTGTATTATAAAAGAAAATACCCCGTTCACGTACTAGAGGAAAGTCCACAAGAAACCCATGAGAATATCAAAATACAAATATAAGCCACTGACTTGTTCCATATAATGCAGACATGTGGTTTATAATCAATCAAATGTAGCTGATCATTCTAGGTCAGAGAACGAATTGTATTTTGTCTCCTTCCATTGCTCCTTTGGGCGAAACTGATCGAGATAATACCTTGACCTTGGTGTTATTCCTGATTAATTTGTGAGAGGACCTTCGGAACTAAGATAGAAATTGCCCCAATGACCGATTTCTCTCCTAGATCGTTTACACGTGACGCCAAAGATAACTGGGATGCCTTTCAATTTACGAGAGTATAATGGTCATTGTCTGGTGTATTTCAAGTTCTGCAGACCACCACATGCCATAGTAGAAAGCCTACGGATCGAAGAGCACCAAATAGTGACCCAGAAGAGATATCTATTACAGCCAACAAAAACGCAATCGTGGACATCACTTTGGTTAAGACCAAACTTCTCTATATCAGGGGACGCTGTTTTCAGCTTGGTATATAATATTACATGCCTAAAGAGGTTCTGTTGTTGAGGCATATTGGACGACCTTCTTGCCATACTACTGACAAAGTGGTTATCTTCGATGATTTCTTAACTAAAGGCGGATTAGGACTATCCACAGGGAAGGTTAAACATGATTCATACATGTTCCTAAAAAAAACTTGGACACAGTCGTGCTGTGCACGCGCGCGCATTGCAGCTCACGGCTCACCAGGCGATCAAATTGTAATATGGCTCGAGGTAGCAGCGCCGAATATAAACAGCTATGTCTAAATAGTAAAAGGTTTCCCCGTCACCAAAACCTAAAGATTTACTTGAAAAGTATGTAATTAGATTTGTTCATCAATGGTGAGAAATTATGGCAAAACACCTTCGAAAGTGAGCGAAACACGCAGTTTTGGTGAAGACACTGATTATGCCTCTGATTGATCGAAAGCTAATATGCTGAGCAGCGACCTCTGGCGGATTTTCTCGGTATGCATGTGGTGTCAAACAGATGTGATGCTTATTAACGTGATTTTACATAAATGCGGATTGAAACTGCTCGATTGACATCATTCTGCAAACGAAATTGCTGACAGATGTACATTTTACCTGCATGTGACTACGGTTGAGTAGGAAATTTGAAATTGTCCAATTCAATGAAAGGTTCAGGATTATTAATTGGCCTATTGTGTATAGTGATTAGCATTATCGCAAAACTTTGTCTATAGCAGTTGTGATATCTTCACGTACAAATGCTGATTGACTTGAGCGACAGATGATATATTTTGAAGGTTCTGTCAATTATCGCTGTTGAAGGTGCGTTTTAAGACATTGATTGCAGCGATATGCACGAGGTGGGAAACATTGACGACTTCTGGCGACTAAAAAACAACCATATGACTCTACAGGAAAGCATCCCTCGGTACCTAACATTCATATCCGAGAATACCGTGGATTCTCGGACGTAGCCTTAGTATCTCAGCCGCGCTTTTATTGCAGCTGTTCATGTGGAGACTATAAAGTATCCACACGGCCTCTAACTTCCCAAGGTCAAATATTTTCCATTTTGATATATAATAATAAACACATATAGTGTAATAAAAACAGGGAGACACCATGCTTTCTATAAAATATTAGCGGTATAACCGATAAACCGAGCCCTTCCAGTCAAATTTCCAAGACCCTTGGACCCCACCCTGATATAATCAGGGTGGGGTAGACAATATTATTGGTGGTTCATTTATTGGCCATTTACAAGTTTCTTTTTTGTTGAAAGTGACTTGAGGGATTTCAGATGCATCATTTTTAACCTAAGGAGCACTTTGCACCCTTCAACCGTTGAGTCCTATCACACTATCGAACCACCAGTAAAACGCATAAATGATTCTGTTTTGCTTTTTGTTGACTTTTATCCCATTTTGAGATGTCAGTGTACTTTTGCTAGGAAATTTAGCCTGTTTTTAAAAATCTCCATGTTGTAGCCCCATAATAGCAGGGAAATGAACGTCCTCTACTCCCTTAACACAATAGATATAGCTTCTCATGGTCAATAATATATATGGAACAATATTGTATAGAATCAAATGTAACATAGAAACGTGGTGGAAAACCATGCCCGCGTACTGAAAAGAATAACAAGCGTCTGGTCCGTCATTCATAATTCAGCCGTCGTCCATTAGAGAATATCCGCGTCCATAATCCAAAGACCTATTCCATATTCCATATAACAGTATTAGCACCAAATTTAAAAAGACAATCATAGTATACATAAACATAGGCTTGTTTCCTGCAAGAGAGAAGCCGTCAACAGTTTTCAATGATGCCGGCAAGACATCATGATGTTCCAAAAATATCAAATCCGTATCGCTGATCAGTATTCTTAATCCGTAATATTCGTTGTAAAGTCGTCATCCAAAGAATGATGTATCTCAGTCACGCTTTGATTGTGACTGTTCATATGAGTACCATGAGGATCTTGAAGTACATGGGTTCATACGGCCCATAGCCCCGGGTTAAGCGGAATTAGACACAAGTTACGAAACGTAACGCCATAGATCTTGCACGCTACGCCCGTATTTTGCTATCAGCATGCGATATGTATCGCCAAATTTGAGAAACTTTGAGTGGAGGCGCTTGGTGGTATAGCCCTGTTTTATAAGTTTCTGCGACAATGTTTTGTGACGTTGAAGACAAACGACCCCACAACCCAATATTCTGACTGCATATCTAATTACACCACAAGAATCAAACGGATTCCTGTGACGATTTGCATCTCAGCCATGCATTTATTGTAGCTGGGATAAAAAAGCATTGCTGTTTTCAGGACACATATACACAGTATAGGATTGACAGCGCTCATTTAGCGCCAAAGTCTTTGTATATATAAAGCAATCATTTCAGTCATCCAAGCGGCGAAGAATGCCAACAAAATTCTACAAGAAATGAACAAATAAAGAAACCTTGAATATCGAGAGGGCATCAGATCGATGTCCTGGTCGACTTAGATGATTAACTTTATCTCTGACCCAGACGACTGCAGTTTAATTTCACGCCAGCTTCGTCTACCGTTCTACTTATCACTTACCCGATATACCATTCATCGGGTTAGATGTTTTGTGCCCCCGTTCCCATGTTGAATGGCATATTAACTCCAGACGTGATATTTTATACGTCGTTCTAAAATCGGATACATGGAGTATTGTTACAGTAACTTGTGTTTCTAGAGAGACTGATAACTTCGTAATCCTTGAAAGTGCTTTTCCGCTTTGCTTTTAATATACAAGTAGGCCTAGTGACGTCCTGGTTGATAAGTATATATGACTTTTTCCTTGGGGAGAGCAACGATGTGGTAGGCATGACCCAGATCTAGACATCTCTGCTGCGCTATAATGAGTCCGACTTACATTATGCCATCATCTATAGTCAAGATCGTCTGACAAAACCGAGCCATGACAGAAGAAGAACTCGCCAGAACGAAGATGGGCCGTTTTATTGATAGGCTTGCCGAGCAGCCGTCGTGACCTCATGACCTTTCCGAATATGTCCATATTTGACAGAATTAAACGCCAGGTGATGAGTGGTATATTTCGTCCTCTATGATTGTTGTGAATTCACGTGTTCGTATCCGTATTCGTTTTTACTTCAGTGACTCCCCCATGTCGTTTCGGTACTAAACTTTTACGAGCTTCTCTTCCGGTATCAACTCAAAATATACCGAGATCCCACTAAGATCCTGTATCACACTCAAACGCCGTCCGCTGAACGAAAGTTTGTAATATGATCCAAAGAATGAAAGGTAAACGTTCCAAGTTCAGCGTTCAACGATGGGGACCAGGTGATAACTGTCAGAGTAGAAATTGTAAATAAATTAGGCGAAACATTTGCCAAAAACTCTTCGTCAGATAATTATATACCTAAATTTCAAAGTTTCCAAAAAAAAGAAGAGAAAAACGAAATAAAATTCCCCTCCGGTAACCGTGAAACCTACAACACAATTGAGGAACTTCATGCTTTTCTAACGAAAACTAACGATTCTGCTGTAGGCCCTGATAATATTCATTATCGAATTTTGAAACATCAAATGCCATAGGTATACCAGTACCAAAGCTTGGCCGTAACCATACAGACCCTTGTAATTATTGCCCGATTTCACTGACTAGCTTTGTTTGTAAAACAATGGAACGCATGATAAATGATCGCCTTGTTTGGTACCTGGAAACTGAAAAGAAACTTACTGATATTCAAGCTGATTTCCGTAAAAATAGAAGTATCATTGACCACTTAGTCAGATTAGATTCTTATGCCAAGAATGCTTTCGCCAAGAATAAACAATGTAGTTTCCATCTTTTTTTATTTAGAAAAAGCCTATGCTACTACATGAAAATACGGGATTTTAAAAGACTTTCATACTATGGGATTAAAGCGCCGTTTACCCAATTTCATATCCAACTTTTTGAATGATAGACAATTCGGTTGGGTACAACCATGTCTGATCATTTCCATCAGGATCAGGGTGTCCCATCGGGCAGTATTTTGTCTACTACTCTGTTCAGTATCAAGATCAACATCTTAGCGGCAGTTTTGAATAAATCAATTGATGGTTCACTCTTTGTAGACGATTTAAACATTTCGTGCAGTGCAAAAAGTATACACAATATTGAGAGAACATTACAACTTTGTCTAAATAGAATTCAGAAATGGTGTCTAGAAAATGTATTCAAATTGTCCAGAGAAAAGACAAATTGTATGCAGTTTTGCAGAAAGTATTTCTAGCACAAAGATCCAGTAATTAGATAAGATGGAACTGAGATCAAAGTAGCAAAAGAGGACAAATTACAAGCGTCTGGTCCGTCATTCATAATTCAGCCGTCGTCCATTAAAGAATATCCGCGTCCATAATCCAAAGATCTATTCCATATTTCATATAACAGTAGTATTAGCACCAAATTCAAAAATTCAATCATAGTATACATAAACATAGGCTAGTTTCCTACATGGGAGAAGCGGTCAACAGTTTTCAATGATGACTTTTATGAATTCTTAGGAATATTGCTTGACCACCGATTAACGATCTTATCGCATATAAATTGCTTGAAAGCTACGTGCACGAAAGCCCTTGATTTGTTGAAGGTAGTTGCCAGCTATAAGTGGGGAGATCAGCAAACACTTCTCCATTTATATCGATCACTTGTTCGTTCTAAACTTGATTATAGCTCTATTGTTTACAACGGTACAAGCAAGTCAAACTTGGCAAAGCTAGATCCTATTCTCCATCAAGGACTAAGACTTTACCTTGGAGCGTTCAGAACAGCCCCTAAAGAAAGCTAAAATGTCGAAACAGATGAATTTCCTTTAGAACTTCGAAGAATTAAACTATCACTGCAATATATCACACTAATCGCGATCAAATCATTTGAATTCTGCAAACCTCAGTTCGTGGATTTCTATTTAAAGAAACACTCCATTATTCCACCTCTTAGAATTCGTATAAATTACAACACATATAAGGGAAGTGGGAAGAGGTGCCGACATACTGACTGCGTCACATGACTTCACAGAATAGTCTTCTGGTTAACCTATTCTAAAGCACCACACGGCCCCTAGCACCGGCATAAGAGGTATTAGAGAGAGTAGCATATGCTACTATCTTTAGTTCAAAACTAAAGCCTGTCGACTACCAGGTAAAAGCTCGATATTCACTGCAGAAGCAAAAGCTATAATGTCGGCTTTGGAAGGTATTGGGTTCATGAAAAGGAAAAAATATGTCATATTCTCAGATTCACTGTCATGCCTTCAATCGATTAAAAGTGAACTTCAACTATCCCACCATCTTGAATATTCTATAATTATATGACTGTAGATTTGAACAGATTGATATTGTATTTTGTAGGTTGTCTAGTCACGTTGGCATCAAAGGATCTTACTGAGGCTGATAGAATGGCTAAGGGAGCCCTAGATGCTGAAGATGATCCTGTTGGAATCCCGTATAGTGATTTCAGAGTCTCTGTCTGTACTTATGTGAGAAAGCTGTTTCAATCTTTATTGGATGCTGTGAATAATAACAAACTTAATGAGTTCAAAAAACTATAGGCTATACTCATCTGAACAGTCAGAAACGTTTCGATCAAGCCATGATCAGGAGATGTAGAAACGGCCATATAGGGTGCAGTACACAGTAGACCCCTCGTTGCTGGAAATAAATCCTTGGTATAGCCCTTCCGTCTTTCTGAGATGCCAAACCATCCAGAAAACCCATATAAAAGTATATATTTTCTTCATGGGAATGCTCATACCATTAATTCAGCATACAAGCCAGTTATGCAAATTCAACTCGGGATAAATTTTCTTCCCTCGGAACGTACTCCATATTTCCTGGGAAATCTATTAAAATGACCCAAAATGCGCCATATTTCGTTCATTTCCTGGAAAAATCTTGACAATCGATTTCAATAAGATTTCGTCTCAGTGTTCCCCGTCTCGAGGCGAGATGAAAAAGCTATTCAAAATATGGGGTCGACATAACCGTATTTTTAAACACCTGAAAAACGTACGAAACTGAGGCTAACGAAGGTTGACTTCGCGGCCCGACTCGCCATATAGCTCAACCGAACCACCCATCCGCATATATCATTTTGAAGGAATGGTAGTACCCAGAAGCTTGGTACTATAAATACTGGTTACCAAAAAGGGAAGGATAATTATCATGTGGTCAGATCCGGACGCTCTGCTGTATTAAAATTTTTGAGGGGGACCAATAATCCGAAACTATGGACTACTCCCTATAGGATTAACTCACGAACATTTACTAAAAACGAGCCAGTCCCAAGGTGTATTCCACGCCACGAAGATCTCACAGCGAAACATATTCTTATCACAGTATTTTCGTTATTTTGGGATTACACCATCTTAGAATAGCACAAATTCTAGTGCTGAAAAATTGATCGAGTCCCATGCGGGATTCAAACCAGCGACCCCAGGGTCAGACACCTAATCGCCAGCACTGTATGTCGGCGATCTAATCCACTCGGCCAACGGGTATAATTTGTGCTATTCTAAGATAGTGTAATCCAAAAATAACGAAAATACTGTTATACGATCATTTTATAAATGACAAAAAAATATCTTCCTATTCAGCTGTGGGAGCTGTGTCATTACGATCATCAGAGGGGTACTGTATGTTCGCTTTCAAGACTACCGGTCTGCTACCTCCTATTTGTGTGGGAGACCCGTTGGCCGAGTGGATTAGATCGCCGACATACAGTGTTGGCGATTAGGTGCCTGACTCTGTGGTCGCTGGTTCGAATCGCGCATGGGACTCGACCAATTTTTCAGCACTAGGATTTGTGCTATTCTAAGATAGTGTAATAACAAAATAACGAAAATAGTGTTATATGGTCACCTTTTAAATGACAAAAATATATCTTCATATTCTTATCGACTGCATAGATTTAAAGATTGTCAGAGATCCTTTTGGTCGGATGAGGGAGGACTGTGTCTTAGCTTATTTGAGAGAAATCGGTTTGTTGCATAAGTTTTAATGTGCGTATGTTTTAATGTATTGGATTACTAAGTTATTAACTTGAATACTTAGAATTTTGTTTGATCGTCGTTATATAGCTGAAATATTGGTGAACCTCTGTCTCTCTCTCTCGTCACATTTTACACCGGATCTAGTAAATGCTACTAAGCGCGATATGAATACGCCATATCCAGGTCCCTCTGTCCAGAAAGTGATTAAGAGGATCCCATATAACTTAATCATGGGATGAAAAATACATCCCAACCGAGACGCCGAGGCGAAGATCTTCTCGAGAGTGAGAATTTTCATCTCATGATCAAGTTAATATGATGTTCTGTTTCCCATAAATTTCAAATCATTACGATGTCGAAATTGTAATCATCCCTGTTAGTAAAGTCGACGAGAGAGAAGGTCCGCTTCATTTTTATAGAGATACAGGTCTAACTAAGATGTCCCGTTACGCCTATCTGCAGTTTTCTTCAAATCCATTGAAGGTGTAAAATATCCTTCACCGAGTCATTTATATAGCGATTATCCACAGCGAGAACATCGTCTAATATAAGAAGCAATGGGCTTTGTAATGACCAGTATTTGAAAGCGTGTGCATATAATCGTGTTCGTAAGAGAACAGATATATGTCAGCCAAAAAGGGTGAACAATTTACTCATTGGGATACCTATATGCTGTTGATATATTGTGAATGACAACGGATGCTGTGTAGAGCATAGCAAAAAGCGAGTGTCACGCTGTCAAATGTTTACGAAGTTAATAGCTCACGTCGTTGGAAGTTGAAGAGGTCAAAAGTTCATGAGGTCAAAAGTTTACGAAGTGGAAAGTTCACGAGGTCAACTGACGTCACTACTCCTTGCTTCATTTCCCGGAACCCCATTTTTCACTACTGCTCGTAGAAATGCAAAATTTATGCTAGTTGCTATATCAATATCAAATTAGGGTACTATTGGTGCGTTCTTGCCAGAAACCCAGATTTGTGTGGTACTGAAGGTGACAAACCTGGCTTTGCATTGATAGAAATATACCGATAAAATAGAGTATACCTCTGGAGCACAAGAATTCATTATCCTTGGACACTTTTGCTAATCTCTGAAATTGGTACTTTTGACGGAAGCGTTTCCTTAGGTTCTTGAAAATTGTGATATTCAGGGAGATTTCTAATTTCAATTACCAAGTGATGAAATGAACGGGAATCTGAAGTATGGTACCATTCCATGATATTAGTACGTAGGGAATACTATTTTTCAGTTTCGATATCGAAACAAGCGTGATATTCATCACATTCGTAACCCGTTTGGTGATTTAATCCCCCTTTCTCACTTAAATTCATAGACAATAGGTTTGCCCAGGCCAACCAATAGGTAGTTTGACGCGCGACTCCGAGTGTGCATTTATGGTTCGTATTGTTCCTCTCCTGCCTATATCTACGCCATGGAACAGAATATTAACTATTGATAAGATAATTGATATTTCAATGGAGGATTATTATGCTAACAGTGATGATAATTCGGCAACATCAAGTCGAAAATAGTCAAGTTATCATTAAGTAAAAATATTCTTCATATTGCAGGAGTCTGAAGAAGCGGAACAATACGAATCAAACATTCAAGCCGGGAGTCACACGTCAGTGTATTCGTCGGCTCCCCCCGGAAAATCTTTTGTCTAAGAATTAAAGTGGGAAAGGTGGGTGATTGTTAGCTTTCGTCAGAGACCGCTGTGATTGCCTTTTAACTCGGGACTCCGTGAAGGTGTGTACCATTATTTTTATAACATGAGGCAAGTCATGAATATCCTGTAGTAGTACGGAATGCGACAAATGCATAATACCTACACTCATGTGGGTGGCAGGATATATTTATTTGCGTCCCTTAAAACGGTGGCGATTTTTCGTCTATACATACTTCGGCAATTTAATTTAGCTACTGCATAATTCTCAGAGGATGCTCAAGTAGATAGTACATAAAGGTCGACTACATATATAGACTTACACTGCACCGGTCGATTATCTAACTATTATCGTGTAAGTTTGAGTTACGTTTTAGTGCGAAGAGGGATAGCATAACCACCAATATTGTGTAGCCACCATTACGTGGTATTTTCATCAATAGTAGACAACCTGCCAGGCCACTGTCCGCAAGGTCAAATACATCTCTGCCCGTAATTGATCATTTCCGCCGTACTAAGGATTGACCTGAACATTTCCACTGTCACTTTACAGGAAATGAGCTGTCTGTTCACTGATTTTCCTCCTTCCATTTCATGCAATCGTGTGATCTAGGAATGACGATCTCAGGATGGTGTTTGATGAATACTTAAACATCTCTGTATCGCAACAGAGACGCGGTCAGCATTTTCAATGATGCCAGCAAGACATGATTATGTTCTTTACATAGGATCCTAATGAGTCACTGAATATTATTCTTTATCCAAATGAATTTTCAATTCTTTTTCCAGAGTATGTATTTCAATCACTCTTTGGTTGCCTCTGTTCATTTGAACGCCATGGAAATGTAACACATGATATCTGAACGGCCCCTATCTTCGGGTTAAGCGGAATTAGACACAACTTAACCCTACCTGGCCTGGGGGGCGGAAAGTGCCCCCCTAGTGAACTTTCCTCTGCTGCTCCGAAACGACAAAACCGAGGAGGCTGAAACTTGGTGACTTTTAAGCTTATCTTATTGGGGTCATTTTGAGCCTATTTTCAATAACCCCTGAGCAGAGGATCATGGGTAAATTCAAAATGGCGGCCATGTGGTATCCGCGAGAGTCGTGTTTTTAATCTTTTCGCTCCATTTCTTCACATTTTCCTTGCCTAAAAGGCCTTAAAAGTATTTTATTTATGCAAAACTAATTATTCTCCATTTTATTAGATTTTTTTCGAGAGAAAAATCTGAAAAATGAAAATTTCGAAAAATCGACCCCAAAAGGCTGAAAAATGGCTTCCGGGAAGATTACGTCACTGTGACGTCATCATGGCGGCCAGCTTGGATTTTTTTACATTTTCCGGTAGAGCTTGAACCCAAGATACTGTGTGGTAAGTTTCAGCGTTCTAGCCTCTGTGGTAGAGAAAATATATAGGGGGCACTTTCCGCCTCCCCCCCCCCCAAGCTGCGATACACCCCAAATCGCCCAGGCCAGATAGGGTTAAGAAGTACCAAAGAACGACTTCGCTAACATCGGTAAAATTTTTGCCTTCTAAACACCTTTGTTGTATCCAGTATCGATGCTGAACGTGATTCAGTCATAGCAAAGTGGTAAAGTCGGCAAAGCAATGCTGCCTACATCCGGCATCGTTTCAGGAAGAGCTGCTTGTCAAACTACAAGGGTTTGAGCTAGGACAATATCACCAGATTCCTGTAATAGAAGCTTGGCCTCACAATATTCTCACGAGAACTAACCACCCGCAATCACGAATAGAAATCAACTGGTCAGCCTAAGCAGAAGAGCAAACTTGAACTTGATTACTCGATTTCCACCTATGGTTGTATGAAGATGTAGTTGGACGTTGACTTAACTTTCGGCACATACATGCATGGCCCACGATTACATATACAAAACAGCTACCGGGTCACTAACAATCGGTGGCATTACGTGAAGTAACAATGAAGTCCCTGATCTCACTGTCCGGTCAGATGATTCGGTTGTAATCATTTATCGGTGTGTCTATGTGATTATCAAGGTTACAAAGACACGAATTCGAGAATGCATATATACTTTGCTGGAAGTGAGAGTCAGTGAGTAAAAGCTGCATTTGACATAGCTACAACATGTAACCTAGTGATGACGTTTATATTGACCTTATATTGTCACTAGGTTACAAGCCACTGCAAACCACATTTGTCTTTTATTTTCCGTATGGTATAAAGAATCAAGTTACGGCAACATACCTATCATTTCTTGGTAGATGGTATCATTTCGAATAGCGGTGACACACTGCCCGCAAAATCCGCTGCCGATTTCGTCGCATTTCAGCCAGTTTTTCCAGCAGCTCCCGCTTCGATCTGCAATTTGTCTTCCATGTTTCTTTTCGAAATGAACTGCGCATGCGCCAATGCCGTGACCTTTGTAAAACCGGAAAGCGTGGTAGCGGACGATTTTTAACTTGTCAAAGTTAAGCATGGATAATTGCATTAATTGTAACAAACCCTTTGTCAAGGGACATAAGGGGTACAATAGAGTGTCGTTAAAATCTCTCACATCTCCTAAAACAGTGAGAAAGTTTTACAAAGGTCACGGCATTGGCGCATGCGCAGTTCATTTCGAAAAGAAACATGGAAGACAAATTGCAGATCGAAGCGGGAGCTGCTGGAAAAACTGACTGAAATGCGATGAAATCGGCAGCGGATTTTGCGGGCAGTGTCACCGCTATTCGAAATGATACCATCTACCAAGAAATGATAGGTATGTGGCCGTAACTTGATTCTTTATACCATACGGAAAATAAAAGACAAATGTGGTTTGCAGTGGCTTGTAACCTAGTGACAATATAAGGTCAATATAAACGTCATCACTAGGTTACATGTTGTAGCTACATTTGACATGAACATGACACGAACCTCTCACTAAGTCGGTTAGTCTAGTTACGTGCATATTAGTGGGGCTTCTTGATGCGTGGTTCTAAGTGGTCTTCCTCATAATCTGTACTCAGACAGTCTGAAAGTCCATTTACAGGGAAATTAATTGTATATAGAGTCGCCTTGAATATGGATGTAGAATCAGCAGAGTCGAGGCAATCCTATCATTCAGCTGAGCATCAGTATAGGTACACCAATAATCGAAGATAAAGCTTGTGACGGATCATGCTTGAACATTGCAGGAGACAACCGATAACATGACACAACTTATTGGATATCATAAAATATTTTTTATATATTTGCCTGTTGCCAAACATGATATGCACTGAAATATGCCATTAAATTAGTTATTGACTTGTATAATGAAGCCCATTTCATTCGAATAGAGAATCAGGTAATGACGTTGACTGAATTGATTCTAAATTGACCAAGCTAGTTTAATCATTGCACACGAACGTAAAAGCTTGGTTCATTAAATACCAAGCATCTAGGCACGTTTCATGAAGACAGGCATCTTTATTTGGTCACAGGGTGACATAAAACACGAAGGTAATACAAAGATATTAGAAAGCAATTAAATGAGGGGATATCCCTTACCATTAGTTGCCATGTGGTACTACTTGTAGAAATTCGATTTGGTAGACGAGCTAGCTTCCGTTTAGGGCCCAGAGACTATGTCCCTTGATGGATTTGTCATGTGATAATAAGCAGTAGTGATTACTGTGAGTCACACTGGTTGGTATTATGAATACTGATCAGCAATACGGATTTGATGTTTTTGGAACATCATGATGTCTTGCCGGCATCATTGAAAACTGTTGACCGCTTCTCTCTTGCAGGACACTAGCCATGTTTTTATATACTATGATAGTGGGTTTTTTTTTTTTTTTTTTGTGCTAATGCTGTTATATGGAATATGAAATAGGTGTTTGGATTATGGACACGGATATTCTTTAATGGATGACGGCTAAATTATGAATGGCGAACCAGACGATTGTAACCAGAAATATTTTCCCATAAGGCCAGTTGAGTCGTATAAGCTGAATGCTGTCAACCTTTGCGTCTATTCAGATATTCATAAAGCGGCAGGGTCCATTACTACGTTTCCGGTTCCACAATTGTGATACTCCATTATCACACTCTTTAAATCAATATAATTGTACAGAGAAGAGGGTTAATTGTACGAGGAACTGACCAAAACATTTTAATGCTGTTATGAAGACAGCATGGTGTCTATATAACGGTCATATAGTTCATCATTTCCATCAGATGACTTAATAGGGCTATTACATCATTGCCCTTGGATATTTGTCTGTGATACCTCTCGAATATGTGTATCTAATGCCACTCAAGCCGGTGTTAAGGACCATGTAGTCATGTCATTCAAGATATTCACATGAACATCTATAATATAAGGATGGCTGAGACAGAAATCGTCACAGGGATGATTTTGGTTATTGTGACGTGGTTAGGATATTGGCCTGTGGGGTCATATGGCTTTTTGTCAGTACTTTGTCCTTATATGTTGCGTTTAATATATGTTGTGAAATCACTAGAACTGATTAAACTTTCTTATCAAGTTTCGAAAAGTTGCCGTTAATTAAAACTGCAATTTAAAGTAGCACTTAGAAGCTAGGAATATTTTACTAAGTCTACACATTTCTCATGAACTGCTTGAATTTACTTCTGTCGACGTTCCGATATCGATCCTAACACCAATGTCGATTCAAATAACATGCATCTTATTAATAATTTAAGGCAACATTAACAGGGTGGTGGAAAACGATGCCGACGTACTGACAAGAAGTCATATGACCACACAGACAAATATACTGACTGCATATTTCTAAAACATCATAAGAACCAAACGTGATCCCTGTGATGTTTGTATCCCAGTATTTAATGTATCTTTTCGTGTGGACATATTGAATGTTATGACTACACAGCCCCTGGCACCACTTGAGCGGTATTACATACAAATATTTCAGGGTGGTAATATTTCTAACGATTATATGACCCTGTAAAATGTTTAAATAAAGACATAGTAAGATCCAGAAGGTGTATGCCTTTTTAGAAATCCGTATTTTATTCTTTAAAACATCTACGATTTCGAAACGTCTACCTGGGATATATACTCAACAGTACAGCAACATCAACAGTTTGGCCATCTGGGTTTCTTTTATTGTTGATGTGATCACAAAATATCTAGCACCGGCTTAAGGAGGTTCCAGTGTAATCCAATTATATGTCTTCTGTTCACATTACCAAAATTTGAATATTTAAATGAAGATTTAATGGAAAAGAGGAATATTAAATTTAAGGAAACCGTTATGAAAAGATGTTTCATTGAATAATGTGTTTCCACATTTTTGAGACAATAAGATCTCACCGAAGAAACGCTGTCAAAATGACTTAGCGAAATCAGGATAATATTGCTTCATGACCATGGTTGGCCATGCTGGTACCCTGGTGCCCTGTCTTGAAATAAAGCCTGGTAGTTTCCCATTTCAGTATATTGTTCCATAAAATTATTGAAGCATTTATACAATACGGTTAAAGACATAATCAGCCTCAAAATTGGAGAAATTATTCAGCCCTCAATTGCACTGTTTCCTGTATCGAAGCATGCTAATACATAATAGTTTTTTTCTATTCGACAACAGCGAGGTCAATATATACGGAAAAAGCATGAATATCAGTCAAAGAAATTTGAAAAATGCCTTTCGCTTCGACGAATTTCAGCCTCGCCATATAGCATGCACCCACAACAGCTGAAGTAGCGATGACTTCAGTTTTACGACACTCGACATTATGACGTCGTCCAACAAACAGCGATGACGCCCACTTTCAATTGTGACTTTGCAATGTTGATCACCAAGCCACACAGCGTGCTCCGCCGTGGCCGTCGCAAATAATGAACGACATGCCATGCCATTTATTTTTGATGTTCATTTTCTCCCGTTTTCTCGTGAATGTTGGACACAACTTGAGGATGATATGGTCAAATACACTTTATTTTGTACCTGTTGTAACATAAAGTTTTACAGGTTGATAAGGTAAACTGCCTGATAAAGGTATAATGGATAATGGATATTGCGCAGAGCATAGCAAAATATTGTTCACACGATGTTAAATGTACCTCTTACAAAGACCGGTATTAAACTGAGTGGCAATGGATATTTGGGAATGGAGTAAAGCAAAACGTGTCTAATGATTTCCCTTTGTTAACAGACGATGTTAACAGTTCATCTTTTCAAAAGTTTACGAAGTTAAAAGTTCACCAGGTTGAAAGTTCAAGGGGTCCAAAGTTCCGGAGGCCAAGAGTTCAGACGTTCAGGAGGTCAAACGATTACGGTATCAAAAAGTCGAAGGCTCACGAGGTCAAGAATTCACAAGGTTGAAAGTTTAAGAAGTTGAAGTTCACGAAGGTTAACTGACGTCACTTGCTCCCTTGTCCGTAGCCCCATTTTCACTACTGCAAAGTGTTTTATATGCAACGGTCGTACAATGCGAAATTGATACTACCTGCTTTATTAATATGAGATGAGGGTGCTTTTGGCGCGTTACATTGCTAGAAACCTTATAAGGTTGTGTGGTACTGACTTTCTATTGATATAATTATACCGGTAACACAAAGTTTACCTTTACAGTGCAAGAAATAATGCTCCTTGGACACTGACAGTCGTCAGTGTATCCATCGGCTCGCCGCGGCGAATCTTTTGTCTGAGAATTAAAGTGGGAAAGGCGGATTGTTCGCTTTCGCCAATGACCGTTGTGATACCGAATATTTTTGCTGCCATGTTAATCAAGGATTGCCAGTTATGACTATCCTGTATAGTAGTAGTACTGAATCCGGCAAAAACATATTAATAATATATTTGTTTGCGTTCCCTAAAGCGGTGGCGATTTTTCGTATATATATACTACGACTTCGGCAATTTAATTTAGGAACTGCACAATTCTCATACGACGATCAAGTAGATCGTACATGAAGGTCGACTACATGGATAGGCTTAAGCTTCGTACACATTCATCGTTTTTGCGGCAAGGACAAGGCAGCGGCAACGGCAGCGACAACAGCGACGGCAACAACAGCTACGGCAACGGCAACAGCGACGGCAACGACAACAGCGACGGCAACGACAATGCGTTTTATAATTAGGGTGTACACATTAATCCGGCAACATATAAAAGCGGGGACCAAATCGCACATGCCTCACACCACGATGGACGAAGATCCCTCTTAGAAAGCACGTGTCTGGCTGTGGTTACCTAAGTTTTATGTCCGGCAACGGTAAAAATCGCTCTTGAACCGATTCCAAAAATAGCCGGATAGTGTTATCGCGTTGCCGTTGCCATGCCGTGCGTATGTGTACACCCAAGTTCATTTTCATATGATCGATTTCTATGCCGTCACCGCATTACTGTTGTCGGATTGCCGTTGCCAGAAAAAACGGATGAATGTGTACCATTACTGTGTAAGTTTGAGTTAATTTTCAGTGCGAAGGGGGATAGCCTAACCACCTAATATTGTGTAGCCCCTATTAAGTGATAATTTCACCAATAGTAGAAAACATGCCAGGCCACGATCCGCCAGGTCAATTACGTCTCTGTCCGTAATTGATCATTTCCGCCGTACTCGGGAATGACCTTAACATTTCAAGTGTCACTTTAGAGGGAATGAGACCTTGACTGATTTTACTTCCACTTTATGCATTCGTGTGGTCGAGGGATGGCGATCTCAGGCTGGTACTTGATGTAGATGGTGAACCACATATCTGGTACAACGAATTAACACCATCTGCTTGGTGAACAGAAAACAGGTAAACTGAAACACTTCCGGCGAAGCGAGATATATTTTCTGTACTTTTTGATTTACTCATTTGAATATGATGTTCATGGCATGGGTTGTTTACATATCCAACAATGGGCTAGCCCTATTTTACAGCGGTGTTGGAAACTTTTATCGATTTGCATAGAAATACATGTTTGGTTTATCGATATTAGTCTGGCGAACTTGTCAGTAGTGGATATGGATTTAACCCTACCATGCCAAAATGTCCTCCCCCCTACCAAACTTTCTGCGCTATCTCCGGAACGGCAAAAAATGGAGAGCTGAAACTCCTCGACTTTATAGTTTATCATATTGGGGTCATTTTGAGCTAATTTGCACAACCTCCCGAGCAGGGGATCATGGGTAAATTCAAGATGGTGCCCACGTGGGGTACCAGAAAAGTGATGTTTTCGTCATATTTCTTCAAAATTTCTGCTTTTCCGCCATGAAAAGTGGGCAAAAACTATTTTATTTACTACTTTATCATCCAGTTTTTGTGGAGAAATTACATAAATAAAAAACTCGACCAAAAATTTCCATTTTTGAAAATGAGGTCACTGTGACATCATCAGAGCAGATTTGTTTTACAATTTCTGGCGGAGATTTACCCAAGGATATAGTGTTGTAAGTTTCATCCCCCTAGCTCAAGGGGTAAGAAAGACAATTAAGGGAGTCATTTCGGTGGGGGCCATTTCGCCCCCCCCCCCCCCGGCAATGTCTAGATAGGTCCCAAAAAGTCCAAGCCAGATAGGATTAAACAGATAAAACCAGGCTGCATCTTCAAGATCATTCCGAATTGTTGTCCGCTGCTGTTTACATGTAAGTATACTTTTGAAGGAAGTAGCCTTTGTTCTCCGGTCTATTCTGTGTGTATAATAAATAAATCGCATGATAGCTTCTGAATGGTTTTGGAAGAGTTATTGTGCTTCCTAACGCAGTTATGTTGAAATGTACTAAGGAGGGCTAATTAATGCATGCCGAACTTGATAAATATATATTTGTATGACATATATTGCTCCGGAAATAAATGTAAGCGTTATTACTATAAGCATCGAAGTGTTAATAAATTAAGTTTTATATCCCCATCCTTCTTTCGATTAACTCTGCATGTGAGCGCTCTTTGATTCAATATCTCAAACTCTTGACTAAAATAATCCCAATGAAAATATTCGGGGCATTCTCGAATCCAGGTTCGATATACTCGATATTATATTGATATTAGAGATGGATGTTAAAGTTCGTGGAATATGGAAACAGTGTGAGAAATAGAAATGTCGTGAAAGACAACATGTGGCGAGTGTCCCGAGCGATAAAACGGCTGAGAGGCGAGATTTATTTTTGAAGAAGATAAATTGTTGCATGATATATATTTGGAGCACATCCCACCACCTTCAGCTGGCAACAACGGATGCTCTCCTCAAAGGATGCAAAAGCTTGATACGTTATATGATTTCCGCCAGTCTCTGTATCTTTTATACCAAATCCAATGTTGTTAATGCAACATTCAAGCATTCAGAAATTCTCCAATTCAGAAAGAAGCAGCGTTCATCATCTAAGTTTATACCTAGATAAGGTACCGTACTCAAGTGGAGAGCATTGAGCGGAACTCCCCACAGCTAGGAGATACCGAGATACAGCGTCAAGACATTTTCGTCCAATAGCAGGCGTCAGATCTGACATACTATATTCAGCAATTGTCCATAAAAAAAATACCGCGTCAATAATCGAAAGACCAATTTCGTATGACAGCACCAATGTGGAAATCTTGCATGACATGACCACAGGCTCCGTAGCACCGGCTTCTGCGATATTAGATACAAATATCTAAGAGCACTGATTTAATAGCACTGATTTAATAGCCCTAATTAAGTCATGGAGAATGATGAACTATGTAACAGTTCGATAGAAGAAACGGCCGAATATGAATGAGTTTATAACATTCAACATCATAGGATTCTTTACTTGGCATACCAATAATGGTGACCTAGATCCGATGAGGAATAAATCTTTGAAAGAATTTCAACGAATGGCACACGCACATGTAGGTGCCGGACCAGTGAGGCGATAACGGTTACCTAGATCCGATGAGGAATAAATCTTTGAAAGAATTTCAACGAATGGCACACGCACATGTAGGTGCCGGACCAGTGAGGCGATAATGGTGACCTAGATCCGATGAGGAATAAATGTTTGAAAGAATTTCAACGAATGGCACACGCACATGTAGGTGCCGGACCAGTGAGGCGATAATGATGACCTAGATCCCATGAGGAATAAATCTTTGAAAGAATTTCAACGAATGGCACACGCACATGTAGGTGCCGGACCAGTGAGGCGACGAACAAAAAACTTTTAGACTTTAAGACTAATTTAGCCGACTCACAAGGGTGTATAAACTAGATGAGGTACTCACACATCACGTCAGGAGGAATGAGCGGAAACTCCCCACCCTGAATCTTAGCTGGGGTGAACAGTTAGGATATACCGAGATACAGTGGCAGGACATTCTCGAACAACAGCTAGCGTCAGATCCGACATTCAATATACAGCCGTCGTCCATAAATGAATTTCCTCGACAATAAATTAAAGACCTATTTCGTATGAGATAACCAATAATAATGCCTATGAAACAAAGATAATGAAAACACAGGATAGTTTCCTACAAGAGAGAAGCGGTCAGCATTGTCAATGATGCCAGTAAGATATGATGATGTTCAATGATGCCAGTAAGATATGATGATGTTCAATGATGCCAGTAAGATATGATGATGTTCAATGATGCCAGTAAGATATGATGATGTTCAATGATGCCAGTAAGATATGATGATGTTCAATGATGCCAGTAAGACATGATGATGTTCAATGATGCCAGTAAGACATGATGATGTTCAATGATGCCAGTAAGATATGATGATGTTCAATGATGCCAGTAAGATATGATGATGTTCAATGATGCCAGTAAGATATGATGATGTTCAATGATGCCAGTAAGATATGATGATGTTCAATGATGCCAGTAAGATATGATGATGTTCAATGATGCCAGTAAGATATGATGATGTTCAATGATGCCAGTAAGATATGATGATGTTCAATGATGCCAGTAAGATATGATGATGTTCAATGATGCCAGTAAGATATGATGATGTTCAATGATGCCAGTAAGACATGATGATGTTCAATGATGCCAGTAAGATATGATGATGTTCAATGATGCCAGTAAGACATGATGATGTTCAATGATGCCAGTAAGATATGATGATGTTCAATGATGCCAGTAAGATATGATGATGTTCAATGATGCCAGTAAGATATGATGATGTTCAATGATGCCAGTAAGATATGATGATGTTCAATGATGCCAGTAAGATATGATGATGTTCAATGATGCCAGTAAGATATGATGATGTTCAATGATGCCAGTAAGATATGATGATGTTCAATGATGCCAGTAAGATATGATGATGTTCAATGATGCCAGTAAGATATGATGATGTTCAATGATGCCAGTAAGATATGATGATGTTCAATGATGCCAGTAAGACATGATGATGTTCAATGATGCCAGTAAGATATGATGATGTTCAATGATGCCAGTAAGATATGATGATGTTCAATGATGCCAGTAAGATATGATGATGTTCAATGATGCCAGTAAGACATGATGATGTTCAATGATGCCAGTAAGATATGATGATGTTCAATGATGCCAGTAAGATATGATGATGTTCAATGATGCCAGTAAGATATGATGATGTTCAATGATGCCAGTAAGATATGATGATGTTCAATGATGCCAGTAAGATATGATGATGTTCAATGATGCCAGTAAGACATGATGATGTTCAATGATGCCAGTAAGATATGATGATGTTCAATGATGCCAGTAAGATATGATGATGTTCAATGATGCCAGTAAGACATGATGATGTTCAATGATGCCAGTAAGATATGATGATGTTCAATGATGCCATGATGTTCAATGCCAGTAAGATATGATGATGTTCAATGATGCCAGTAAGATATGATGATGTTCAATGATGCCAGTAAGATATGATGATGTTCATGCCATGATGCCAAGATAAGATATGATGATGTTCAATGATGCCAGTAAGACATGATGATGTTCAATGATGCCAGTAAGATATGATGATGTTCAATGATGCCAGTAAGACATGATGATGTTCAATGATGCCAGTAAGATATGATGATGTTCAATGATGCCAATAAGATATGATGATGTTCAATGATGCCAGTAAGATATGATGATGTTCAATGATGCCAGTAAGATATGATGATGTTCAATGATGCCAGTAAGATATGATGATGTTCAATGATGCCAGTAAGATATGATGATGTTCAATGATGCCAGTAAGATATGATGATGTTCAATGATGCCAGTAAAATATGATGATGTTCAATGATGCCAGTAAGACATGATGATGTTCAATGATGCCAGTAAGATATGATGATGTTCAATGATGCCAGTAAGATATGATGATGTTCAATGATGCCAGTAAGATATGATGATGTTCAATGATGCCAGTAAGACATGATGATGTTCAATGATGCCAGTAAGATATGATGATGTTCGTTGATGCCAGTAAGATATGATGATGTTCAATGATGCCAGTAAGATATGATGATGTTCGTTGATGCCAGTAAGATATGATGATGTTCAATGATGCCAGTAAGACTTGATGATGTTCGTTGCATAGAATCCTTATCACTGATCATTATTCTTTAACCAAATGAATTTCTAAGTGGTTTTCCAGGGCAGATACATGTATGTCATTCACGCATTGATTGCGTCTATTCATTTGAAAACCATGGCGATGTAAAACACTGATATTGAAACGACCTCGATCCCCCGGTTAAGCGGAATAAGACTTTGATAAAATCGGTCAAATGCTTGCCTTTTTGAGCACCATTGATGTGTCCAGTACCGATGCTGAACATAACTCATCCACAGCAAAGCAATGCTGCCTACATACGACATCGATTCAGGAAGAGTTGAAATTACAAGGATCTGAGCTAGGACAATATCACCAGGTTCCATATTCTGGAAGCTAAACTTACGAGAACTAATTACCCGCAATCACTGGTCAATTTTTGGTCTAAACCTAAGCCGAAAAAAACTTGAACTTGATTACTTGATTTCCATCCATGAATGTGTGATGATGTAGTTGGACGTTGACTTAACTTCTGGTACATACATGCATGGCCCAAGATCACATATACATTACAGCAACCGGGGCACTAACAATCGGTGGCATTACATGACGTAACAATAAAGTGCCTGATCTCACTGCCCGGTCAGATGATTTTTTGTAATCATTTATCGGTATGTCTATGTGAATATCAAGGTTACAAAAACGCGAATTCGAGAATGCATAATACACTTTGCTGGAAGTGAGAGTCAGTGAGTAAATAACTGCATTTGACATAAACTTGACATGAACCTCACTCTAAATCGGTTAGTCTAGTTACGTGTATATCAGTGGGGATTCGTGATGCGTGACTGAGATACATCATTCTCTAGATGACGATTTTCAACGATTATTTTGGTTTAAGAATACTGATCAGCGATACGGAGTTTATATTTTTGGAACATTATGATGTCTTGTCGGCATCATTGAAAACTTTTGACCGCTTCTCTCTTGCAGGAAACTAGCCTATGTCTATGTATATTATGATTGTGTTTTTAAATTTGGTGCTAATACTGTTATATGGAATATGGAATAGATCTTGGTTTATGGACGCGGATATTCTTTAATGGACGACGGCTCAATTATGAATGACTGACCAGACGCTTGAAATCATAACATATTTTAATATATCTGCCTGTTGCCAAAGATGTTATGCACTGAAATATTCTCTTAAATTAGTCATTGACTTGTATAATGAAGCCCATGTCAGTCGAACAGAGATTCAGGCAGTGGTGTTGGCAGATTTGATTCTAAATTGACCAGGCTGGTTTAATCATTACAGACGAACGTAAAAGATTGGTTGATTAAATACCAAGCATCTAGGGACGTCTCAGGAAGGCATGCATCTCTATTTGATCACAGGGTGACATAAAACACGGAGGTAATACAAAGATATTAGAAAACAATTAAATGAAGGGGATATCCCTTACCATTAGCTGCCATGTGGTACTACTTGTAGAAATTCGATTTGGTAGACGAGTTAGCTTCCGTTTAGGACTCAGAGACTATGTCCCTTGACTGATTTGTCGTGTGATAATAAGCACTAGTGATTACTGTGGATCGCTCTGGTTGTTATCAGAAGCATTTGCCCATATGGCCAGTTGCGTCTTACAAGCTGAATGCTGTCAACCTTTGCGTCAATTCAGATATTCATGAAGCAGCAGGGTCCATTATACTACTTGTAGAAATTCGATTGGGTAGACGAGTTAGCCTCCATGTGAGACCGAGAGACTATGTCCCTTGATTGATTTGTCGTGTGATAATATACAGCAGTGATTACTGTGAGTCACACTAGTTGGTATAAGATGCACTTGGCCAGTTGTGTCATACAAGCTTAATGCTGTCAACCTTTACGTATATTCAGATATGCATGAAGTATGGCAGGGTCCATCATTACTTTTCACATCTGATGGGACTCTCTATCATTACACTATTTGCACCTAAATCAATATAATTGTAAAGAGAAGAGAGTTACTTGTATGAGGAACTGAACAAAACATTGTAATGATGTTATGAAGACAGCATGGTGTCTATATAACGGGCATATAGTTCATCATTTCCATCAGATGACTTGATAGGGCTATTACATCATTGCATTACAATATTTGTATGTAATACCTCTCGGAAATCTGTATCTAATACCCCTAAAGCCGGTGCTAGGGGCCGTGTGGTCATGTCATTCAAGATGTTCACATGAACAGCTACAATAAAAGCGTGACTGTGGTACAAATCATCACATGGATCATTTTTTTGGTTATTGTGACGTGGTTAGGATATTGGCCTGTGGGGTCATATGACTTTTTGTCAGTACTTTGTCCTGATATGTTGCGTTTAATATATGTTGTGAAATCATTAGAACTGGATTGAACTTTCATATCAAGTTTCGAATAGTTGCCGTTTTTTAAAACTGCAATTTAAAGTAGCACTTAGAAGATGGGAATATGTTACTAGGCCTACACATTTCTCATGGATAACAGCTGCTTGACTTCAGGGAAAGTAACATATTCATATACTTATTTCTGTCAACTTTATTCTGATATGTTCAATACATCGCGAGAAATTTCCCTTCAAAGTTTGTTGATTGTCGGTGCGAATTATCTACCGGGATCGCTAGAGGGAAAATAGGACGATAGCAATTTGCACAACCAGTTTGTGTATACATGAAACAAAAGAAAAAGGACGAAAAACCTCCTCAACTTTCTACATCATTATATTCTGACTGCAGTTTCGAACGTAATGTTCTTCTCAAGGAATACTAAGAATTCCTTGAGAAGAACATTACGTTCGAAACTGCAGTTGGAATATAATGATGTAGAAAGTTGAGAAGGTTTTTTCGTTCTTTTTCTTACATTACTGCTCCACGCCAGCAAACTTCTCTTTTACAAGAAACAAAATATCTTGACAAAAATACTTATTTTTCATGTTGTTGGGTTATATTCTTCCGTCAGTTGTATATTTCTCGACAACGTGTTAGTAATATGGATGAGAAATAATTGCATTTCCGGTTTTACGGCGGTCGAAAAATAAGTATTTTTTCCCCATTTATTGAACAAATATGCAACCGATTGTAGCGCTTTGCAGCATTTTTTATGACCAATGGAAATTACTGTGTAAATCATAAGTAGTTCGAAACTGCTATAATTCGATGTTGCTTAGGCGAAATGATGGAAAAAATCTTTGAAAAATGAACAAAATAGTGGTTTGGGAGCGATGCATGAATGCGGCTGAAGTGAAAAGCGTTGGCAGCCACAGCTGAATACGACTCACAATATACCGTTTCCCCTGGAGCGAACCGCCTCCCCGGGCGAGCTAAGCCGTACGTCTGACGGAGATTATTACCCCTACAGGTGTTGTTTTAGCAGGCGTCGGCTAATCAACAAGTGTTTGGTTCTTATCAATGCTTATCTAGGCGCAAGGAACATGCCTTCAAAGACATTAAGCCGATCACCAGCCTTGATTTTATGGTCCCTGATTAAACCCACCATTAAAAGGATGATGGAAAACGATGCCGGCGTACTAACAAGAAGTCATATGACCCCACAGACAATATACTGACTGGATATTTCTAAAACATCATAAGGACCAAAAGTGATCCCTGTGATGATTTGTATCCCAGCCACGCTTTTATTGCAGCTTTTCATGTGGACATATTGAATAGCATGACTACACGGTCCCTATCTCCGGCTTGAGCGGTATAAGATACAAATATTTCAGGGCGATGATATTTCCAACGATTATATGACTCAGTAAAATGTTAAGAGACATGATCAGTAAGATCCAGAAGGTGTATGCCTTTCCAGAAATTCGTATTTTATTCGTCAAAGCACATACGATTTCGAAACGGCTTCCTATAGGATATATAGTCAGCAGTACAGTAACATCCACAATTTGTCCATCTCGGTTTCTTCTATTGTTGATGTGATCACAAAAGATCTGGAACCGGATTTAGGAAGTTCCACACAAATCCAGTTTTATGTCTCCTGTACATGTTTCTGCACATCGACCAAAATAATGTTATTTGAATGAAATTTAACTGAAAAGAAAAATATTAACTTTAATATTTCTTTAGTATTTAATCTTTAGGTATGAAAAGAGGGGTTTTTTTTGGTTTATTGGTTTGTCCGTGCTTTTACAATCATAGTCTTCGAATACAAGCAATATTTTTTCCACTCGTGGATTTCGCATAATGTCGTATTATCGATACATTTTTTTTTATTCTGGTACAGAAAGTTAATTAACGAATCGCCTTAATACCTCCGTAATAAGTCATATATACATATATTTGCCAATGACATGTACAGACGGCAGGCCTCGGGGACTAACAGTCCACCAGCAGTATCCTGCCATATACAGGTAATAAACTGGAGCGATATTCAAGAGGTGGGAAAAATTGACGACGTCTGGCGACTAAAAAGCAACCACATGACACTACAGGAAAGTATCCGTCGGCACCTAACATTCAGACTCGAGAATATGGTGGATTCACGGACGTAGCCTTGGTATCTCAGCCGTGCTTTTTATTCTGTTGTTCATGTGAAGACTATGAAGTAAACACGACCGCTAGCACCGGCTTAAGCGAAATTAGATACGTTAGTTCTGGAACACAAAGTCGGAAACACACTGGTAACACAAAGTCGAGAATTTGAACAAACGTGAAGCGTAAATTGTGGCAGTCACAGATTAGTCCTGCTATACATGAGATATCTACATGCTGAAGCGAAAAATCGCAATAATGCTGCGTTGCGACATGAGCTAGTAACCGGTCAAGACTAAAAAATGCTCGTTTACATTTGCCAATGGCGGCGTGGATTCAGAATAACATTTCATTTCTTTCTTCTTCTGATTCAATACGAGTGTTAAATGAACTATTAAGCATTTTCGCTTTCTCCCAGTTAAACATAACATATAAAGGCGATTGAAAAAAATACCGGCGCACTGACGAGAAATCAAATGACCCAACAGGTCAATATTCGGACTGCATATCTAAAAACATCCATGAACCATGCTGGTCTCTGCGTTCATTTGTGTCTCAGTCGCGCTTTTATTGTTCACGGGGACAGCTTAAATGACATGTCCACAAGGTCCCTAGTAGGCTACCGGCTTGAGCGGTATTAAGTACAATTATCCAAGAGCAATGACTCTATTACCCTATCAATTCATCTGATGGAAAGTGATGAACTATGCGACAGTTCGAAGACAGTAGAAGAAACGGCCAAATACAACTGAGTGTATATCCATCAACATGATCCCTTTACCATCTACTTAGCATGCCATTGATGGTGTCCTTGACTAAAATAATGTTTAAGGCCAGATAGGTTTGTCGCTAATTTCAACTTAGGTAAAAAATCCTCAAACAACGTATCTACAGGGTGTTGCTAGTTCGATAAAAGAGAGTTCATTGAATAATGCATCAACAAGATTAGCATTTTAACCAAATAAATAAATGTCGCCATCAAATACGATATTCACATTTCATTCGTTTCGAAAGATTGATTGTTTATCGGTGTCAAGTTCCGTTATTACACATAGTCCGTGTTTGTAATAATAATGGGATATACCTGTTTGTGTTCAAGGCGTTGAGTTGATATTGTTGCTGCCACGCACCAGGAGACACGGGATATGGATTGAATGATCTAAATAGAACACAGACAATATTCAGCAAAAGTAATACATTGAGTCTTCGTGCTTCAACTATAAGGTTTATTAATGTCCAGTGTCATATTTCAACTGGCTCTGTCCATTACCAGCAAACGAATCGCATTCTACGCAAATGTACTCTAAGTTCAGAACAGATCAACTTTAAGATTCAATTCTGGATATACTACATTTATAAGTGTAAGATTTATCGGCAATTGTACTATTTTGATCCGAAGAGTTCCTTTTTTTATATAACCTTGCCTCTTCTCTCTCGCGCATTGTTTAAACATTGTTGTACCATACTGACTGGCGTCATTAACAGCAATTTGTTACCCTAATTTCGTAGAGGCGATAAGTGGAATCCAGACTCCTGGTTTTGTTCTGTTAATTTATGTGGAATGTCTTCCCAGTCTTAGCATAACTCCAAAAGAACGAGTATTGGGCTATTTATTCTCTCTGAATCCACCTACAGCAGGGTCACAGAATAGACGAAATACATCCATAGGCGTGGGTGATTTTTTATTTACGTGAGGAGGGATATTTCTGTTAATCCTAAACGTAAAGGGCTAAAACTTTCCTCGCCATTAATTCTGGATCTAGACCTAAAAGAAAAAAATAAATATAATTGATTGTCATGATGACTGTCACGGTGACTTGATATTGCAGAAGGAATTTTTCACTCGATTTTTTCTCGCAAAAGTGATTTATATGATTAAAAACAATTTACACTTCAGATTTGAATGTTTTCGGGGACCGCTATATCAAGGCTTATTCGAAGTCTGAAAGAAGATGTCGTGTGGGTATGAAAATGGTGAGCGCGAGGCTGTAGGTTTCATGAAACATCTGGACCTAACGCGTAGACCTGAGCAATGGCTTATATAACTCGTAACACGAACCATGGCTGTCGAACATGCACCGGACTCAGCGATCAGCGGTCAGATTATTCACATTACCTACATCACGCATTGACGGTTTTTATCGAAGTGCTTCAGGTGAACAGATTACCAGGTAACGAGTTCCCGGCAAATTAGGGACACATTTCAAATTGGTGAAAGCTATGTTCGCACGCAGACTGACTGGGTGATTTCTGCGGCTTGCTAATGTTCGCCTTTCTTTCTGCTTTCTGTAATCGAAGCGAGATTGCCTAATACGTCAGATCACGATACGCATCTATGCAATCGCGGTAAATACAAGCGTCAAGTCCCTCATTCGATGTTCAGTCGTCGTTCATTAAAGAATTTCCGCATCCATAATCCAAAGACCTATTCCATGTAACAGCATTAGCACCAAATTAAAAAAGCAACAACATTAATCATAATATACAAAAACATAGGCTAGTGTCCTGCAAGAGATAAGCGGTAAACAGTTTTCAATGAAGCCAGCAAGACGCCATGATTTTCCAAAGGTATCAAATCCGTATTGCTGATCAGTATTCTTAATCCATATGATTTTTGTTGTAAAGTCGTTATCTAGAGAATGCCGTATTTCGCTTTGGTTGTGCTCGTTCATATGAACACCATCAGGATCTTGAAGAATCCGTGTTCACACGGCCCCTAGTCCCGGGTTAAACGGAGTTGGACACAATTTACGAAACGTAACGCAATAGATCTTGCACGCTACTCTGGTATTTTGCTATCAGCAAGCGATATGTATCACCAAATTTGAGAAACACCGTTGACGCTGTGTATGAATTCGCAGCCATATATTCCGATGTAAGCGATTCCACCACGTGTACATATAAATGTAGCTGACAGCTCAATTAATGAAACCACAATATCAACTGTGTAGCACATTATATGACTAATGTAGCATATTTAGGCAAGCATGGATAGCGTCTGGAGTTTTCGTTCAGACTAGTCTGACCATTCTGCTTACCTGATAGTGAACCGAGGACGCTACATTTTGAGAAATTTTAATGAGTTTTGTTGTTTTGTTGTTTTGGCTAGCGTCGTCACTCAATGGTTCACTATTCTCATAACCGTAAAAACGACTGTCGTAGGCAAGATCTAGTGTTGCTCTAGAAGGAAAGATGACGCAAGAAAACCCGATGATGAAGTCGAGATTGATTTATTCAATCCTCCAAGTTCCAATGATACATGTATACACAGTTGAATCAATAGCCAGCAGTAGGTCACACCCTTAGTACAAGAAGATTAATGTCAAAACCTCTTGGAGACAGATCGTAACAAGTCTAAAGAAAATACTCCTTATGCCAACTTTTATACACATCAAATTGACATTTAATATGACTGACTCTGTGGATGACCTGCCACGTTTTCATTCATTAAATCAAGACTGAATTTCTATATTGCTTTCCTAAAAATAAGACAGTAATATTCCATATTAATTCAAATAACCTGGAGTATCCATTTCTGACTTGACCAGGCAAGGAGACCATCCACAGTTCAAGACATGAATAATAAAACAGATCAATTACAGCTTGATACAATAGAAGAAGAATCTCTACACAATTCATTCACATTTAACATAGTCAGTAAAGTACGATTGGTACACGCCCCCTACATACATTCATACTGGTCAATGATTTGGCTTTGAAACATGTATAGTCCAGACCTAAATGGACAGATCATATACCGTTACATTTAACTCGAATCATAGCTTACAATATCAATTTCTTAACATCATCTGGAATTTCAATTATCTCCTGGTCTTGATAGAAATAATGGCATGTCCGTGAGTTCAAGGCCCAAACAAACAGATTAATTACTGTATTCTTGACCACACAAATATATACAATTACATAGGCTATGAGCGAGATATTCGAACAAACATACACAGAAATTTAGCGATGCAGAAATCCTTCTTTTACATTTTAACACACAGATACATGTATATACGATTATACCATCATTCCTAATACAATATATAACTAACGTACATAAATCAATACTCTCATTTATTGAAGATATATATAATCATTGCTCTTATTTATTAAAGACATATTATAATCAAATGAGATGCAGGATTCAAACAATATTAAATCCTGAATCTCACAATTTGTCGACGCTATATCCAAACCCCATTCATCGTATTCATACAGACCGCCTTGAAGCACTGGTCCAGATCAATAACATATTAACCATCGTGTGTTCCACAGATTTACATGTATAGCGACTTCGAAATTGCGCTTAAAGAAAACGCCTATGGAATTATCCATAATCATCGGTAGACAGTATTTATTCACATATTACAAGATATGGGTGTATTTCGCGAGGTATCAAAAATAATGAGTTGATAAAAGAGTTTATATCACGAATTCAAATTTAACCTCATGGAAACCGCATTATTTGAACCAATTTGTAAAATGGTGGGTAGTTGTACGCAGACATCAATTAATCCACGTTTGGATTATGGAGTCCTAAGATGTTTGCGAAATGCACTGAATATATATGCTGAGAAAAGTATAGAGCTTTTTTGTCTGTGGTTATGCAATCAACGGCTGCTGATACGATCATACGTTCATAGTCAAGTGTGGACTCATAGGCATAAGTAAACACCATCGGGATAAGTAAACACCATCGGCATGTCCAGAGCAATTATCGAGCGTATGACAGTTTATTCATGAAATTGGAGCGATATGCAGGAGGTGGGAAAAATTGACGACGTTGGTGACTAAAAAGCAACCATATGACTCTACAGGAAAGTATTCGTCTACACTTAATATTCAGACCCGAGAATACGGTGGATTCTCGGACGTAGCCGTAGTATCTCAGCCGCGTTTTCATAGCAGCTGAACCCATATATGGCATAGCATTAACACATCGCTAGTTAGAATAAAACTGAAAATGATGAATTCTCACTTTCCACTGGATGGAAACTTCAGACTACCTCATCGTGCGATATCAACTAGCCAAGCAATTAATGGACAACACTCCGTTTGAGGTGCGGCGAAAATGAGCAAAGGCTTGAAGTCGACCATTTTAACCCTACAAGATCTCTGCTTTCTGGAATCAACTCAGGGTCAAGCTCTACCAGAAAATGTAACAAAATTCCAGGTGGCCTCTCTGATAACGCCACAGTAGGAGTAAGTTAATATGAACTTGTCTTCAATCCCATTGCAGCTATGTAAGGCAATAAAATATGTTTAATCTAACGCCACAGTGACGTCATATTCTAAAATGCGCTTTTATACAAGTTCAGCTACAAAACAGGCGAATGCCGTTTTGCGGCTATGAGGAAAGTTAAATCAGATTTCTGTTAAAAACTCATGATTTCTTAAGCTGCCGACGCTGAAATACAAAGGAAATAACAATGGAAATAGCATGTATCAAGGGCATTTCTTCATAAATATCTCTTTGTTGTGAGATAAGCACCCATAAATTTAGAAAACATACAAAAACTGTAAAATAATCTAAATTATAAAAGGGAAAACAAGCCAGTCATTCAATATTCAGCCGTCGTCCATTAAAGAATTTTCGCGTCCACGATCCAAAGACCTAATTCATATAATAACACTAGCGCCAAATTAAAAGGATCAATCATAGTATACATAAAACTAGGCTAATTTCGAGCAAGTCAGAAGTGGTCAGCAGTTTTCAATGATGTCAGCAAGACATCATGATGTTCCAAAAATATCAAATCCGTATCGCTGATAAATATTCTTAATCCATATGATATACTTTGTGAAGTCGTTATCTAGATTATGATGTATCTCAGTCACGTTTTGATTGTGACTCATATCTGTTTTGGCCATTGTCCTGATCTTTATGGAGTCTTGACGACGTCTATCTGTGAGGCGTGAACTGAAGTTCCCACGAGCTACCTTAATCCACACACATTTTATATTTCCGTGAATACTTGTCATGACAATAAATTTCTCATCCGTGACATGGCCGACAACGGGGGTATCTGGTGGTATTTCAGTTTCGCAACCAACTTTGACTTATGTCTTCTGGATCTTTGAAGGCTCAAATAGTGCACCAATTCAAAAACAGTCAACTGTTCGTCTCCATGGGGGAGCAATTCACCACACCGCCTTTTCTCAGTCGTTTTGTCTGCACAAATATGGCACTTTGACGGCAATTCACACTGTTATTAACTCTAGAATATTTACTCGTCGAACATTAAATAATTCCACAGAAAAGGGTTTAGATAAAGACCTTAATTAATTATGTCACAGTTTGCTATTTGCTAACATGACGTCACAGGTGACGGCCTCGTTTTCATTTCGTAAAATATGAAAACGCCGTGAGCACAGAACAGGCTGATTTAAAATCGCTATTATTTGCCCAGATTTCAATGATAAACCTAAATCTGAGCAACACAAAATGGATTTTCCGTAAAAGAAAAATAGTTATAAAAATCCTTCAATTATATCATTAAAAGTTCACATGAAATCAAAGTTGTATTTCATTTCCTCCTTTGGATTTAGCACAAGTGTTCTATGGAGTGTTTAGCATTTGCTCGTCGAATATGAAATTATTTTATACCCGTGAGCATCGAACGTTTTCTGTGGTATCACATACCTGTGTCGGTTCAGTGTCGATTATACTTGAATTAAAGATAGATATGTCGATGATTGCAGCTTAGGAGAAATTTATCAATACCGTTCGCTCAGGGGTAAAGCAGGTTCTCTTAATTTGAGCAAACAATTCAATTTTACATCCTCGTGTGAACAATTGCCAGTCGACTGCCATAGAGCAGATTGATGCTAATCGTTGTTCTTTGTCCACATCGTTGAATCAATATACCTGTCCAAGCTTTACGTCACATTGCTATGACGACAAAGTCACATTATATCAGTCTGTGAAGGGTCAATTGTTTACTTATGACAAGTTTCGTTATTAAACATACCCTCTCTCTATCGTCTTCACATACACAGTAATGGAGTTCCATTTGATATAAACTAGTGGAATTAATAGCAGTATATACATCATTCAATCTTCATCTTTTTATTAATGAAAAGTCTAATGTCTTAACTATATACAATTAAATCTAAATCTATTATTGAGGTAGGATTAACAAGAATTATATTTGATGAGATATGAAGTATATGTTTGAAAATATCGAAAGATTTGTCGTAAAATTCGGAAAGGTCGGTGACTCACGTCCAAAATTAGACGGCGGTCAACCCCTGTCGTAAGGGGTCGTCAATCCCCAAATAGCAAGATTGAAAATCTACAAAATTTAAGTGTTGCAATATTCGACGTTGGATTTCCCCACTTTGAGTAGAAGACAAACATGAAATTTAAAATTGAACCGTCATCAACCAGGCCGAGCGGACGTGTTTGTTCATGACGTACGTTAATTGGACCGTTGGTTATTGTGGTGTTTTTTGTTATGGAGTTCTGGGTTGTTCGCAATCTGTACCGATTATTATATATGATCAGACGAGGAGAGAGCAGTTTGTCTGTGGTTATACAATCGCAGCTTCTATAACAATCGATACGATAATAGCCAAATATTGAGTCTTTGAAATCTCCAGATTTGGTGAGAATCATTGGCGTGTTCTGAGTAATTAGTATGATATCATGACAGTTCGTTCGTGAAATCCTATAGTATAAGACGATTATGGACAGTTCATTGGTGAAATCCTAAAGCATCACACCGTATTCCTGCATCCCTAATTAACACGGTAATGGACAGTTCATCAGTGAAACCCTATGGTATCACACAATATTACTATATATAATTCACAGGACTATACGAAGAGTCCATTCGTGAACTCCTGTGGTATCACATAACATTACTACATGTCTAATTAACATAAATATGAAAAATCGATTTATGAGAATGGTAGATTCCCTATTTCTAGTGGCGAATTACGAAAAATAACATCAAGTAGTCAGAATCAGTTGATAGACAACATTTCATTTGAGATTCTGTAAAACTGTATATGGATTGAACTAGAATAAAGTCAATCGTTTCACGTGCAATTTGAGAGTGCATCTTGGCAGTGGATCTTTCTTCCTTTCTAGTTACTCATACATCAGACTCCCAATGCATGCGATGTGGAGTACCATGATATGCATGTAGTTGAGGGACAATATTTCGTTACAGAACCTCCAAAATTATTATACGGTTAAACACGATGCCACAAAGGGCACTACATAGGGGGTGTGCCCAAATAGGGGAGATCAAAAGCCCTGTGAGTACCAAATTATATGTTACAAAATTGTCTGGGGAAATGCTCTTCGCCTGTGTTCCACACGAGCTTTCATTTCGATTGTGGCCAAAATCATTGCTTCAAAGTTTCGTCGGGAACCATGACAAACCCTATTGGAAATCACATGAGTCGTGGGTTCTCCATATGACAATTATTTGGCGGGAGATTTCACGTTGTATTCCTAGACCTCCGTCTGATCGACGGAGGTAAAAAGCAACAACAATAATCATAATATACAAAAACATAGGCTATAGTTTCCTGCAAGAGAGAAGCGGTACACAGTTTTCAATGAGGCCAGCAAGACGCCACGATTTTCCAAAAGTATCAAATCCGTATCGCTGATCAGTATTCTTAATCCAAATCATTTTTGTTGTAAAGTCGTTATCTAGAGAATGCTGCATCTCGCTTTGGTTGCACTTGTTCGTATTAACACCATCAGGATCTTGAAGAACCTGTGTTCATACGGCCCCTAGTTCCAGGGTAAAAAGAATTTAGACACAATTTACTAAACGTAACGCAATAGATCTTGCACACTATACTCGTATTTTGCTGTCAGCAAGCGATATGTATCACCAAATTTGAGAAACACCGTCCACGCTGCTTATGAATTCGCAGTCATCTATGTGAGCGATTCCATCACGTGTACATATATATACATGTAGCTGACAGCTCAATTAATGAAACCACAACCACAATATGAAATACAACTGTGCAGCACAAGCTTGGATAACGGCTGGAGTTTTCGTTCAAACTAGTCTAACCCTTCTTTTTACCTGATAGTGACCCGAGTATGCTATATTTGTCGGGGCTATATCCAAACTCCATTCATCATATTCATACAAGCCGCCTTGAAGCACTGGTCCAGATCAATATCATATTAACCAACGTGTGTTCGGTAGATATATAGCGACCTCGAAATTGTGCTTAAAGTAAACGCCTGTAGAATTATCCATCATCGTGAGTAGACAGTATTTATTCACATTTTGTAAGACATCGGTGTATTTCGCGAGGCATCAAAAATAATGTGTTGAAAAAAGGAGTTTATATCATGGATTCAAATTTAACCTCATGGAAACCTCATTATTTTGACCAATTTGTAAAATGTACGCAGGTATCAATTAATCCACGTTTGGATTATGGAGTCCTAAGATGTTTGCGAACTGCACTGATTATATATGCTCAGAAAAGTAGAGAGCTTTTTATCTGTGGTTATGCAATCAACGGCTGCTGATACGATCATCACGTTCATAGTCAAGTGTGGACTCATCGGCATAAGTAAACACCATCGGGATAAGTAAACATCATCGGCATAAGTAAACATGCACCATCGGCATAAGTAAACACCATCGGCATGTCCAGAGCAATTATCGAGCGTATGAACAGTTTATTCATGAAATTGGAGCGATATGCAAGAGGTGGGAAAAAATTGACGACATCTGGCGACTAAAAAGCAACCATATGACTCTACAGGAAAGTATTCGTCGAAACCTAACATTCAGACGCGATAATACGGTGGATTCTCGGAGGTAGCCTTAGTATCTCAGCCGCGCTTTTATTGCAGCTGAACCCATATATGGCATAACATTAAGACATCGCTAGTGAGCATAAAAAAGAAAATTCTCTGCGTGGCAATGATGAATTCTCCATTTCCACTTCATGGAAGCACCAGACTACCTCATCGTGCGATATCAACTAGCCAAGTAATTAATGAGGTGCGGCGAAAATGAGCAAAGGCTTGAAGTCTACCATTATAACCCTACCAGATTTGTGCTTTCTGGAATCTACTCAGGCCTTGACCCCTCCTCCCCCCCCCGGCTTCTCTCCTATAGGGTGAAGCTCTACCAGAAAATGTAACAAAATTCCAGGTGACCTCTCTGATAACGCCACAGTAGGAGTAAGTTAATATGAACTTGTCTCCAATCCCATTGCAGCTATGTAAGGCAATAAAATATGTTTAATCTAACGTCACAGTGACGTCATATTCCAAAAATGCGCTTTTGGTCGTTTTTTCTGTCAGATATTTCGCGTTTTGTATTTATGTAGCTGAATAACAAATTAGAAAATAATTATCTGATGTAAAATAAATATTTTAGGGCACTTTTATGAACAACAAGGTAAAACTTCCGAAGAAAATCGAAAAAAAAACGCAACTTTTGGGTCACATTCTCATCTACGCCATTTTGAATTTACCACCGATTCGCTGCTTGGAGGGGTAAGCAAATACGCCAAAAGTGACTCCAATATGATAGTCTATAAAGTCAGGGAGTGTCAGCTCTCAAGTTTGTGTCGATCCGGAGGTAGGATCGACAGTTACATTTTGACAATGGAGGTTTCTTTTTTTCTACTAACCCTACATGCATACATGTACGATACGTAGTAGCCAGGCCATTATTAAATCGTTTATTAAATCGATTATTTTGGAATCAAACAAAATACGGAAAGATTAAAACAGCGCCAGGCATGACAACGAGAATAATTTTTTAAAAGGATTTTTATCACATTTTGTTTTCTGGAACTTACTTAAATTCTTACTCTTAATTTAATAAATTAATAGAATTTGTTTTGTCCTCTGGTCGTTCAGCCCAATAGACAGAAATGGCGAGTTTTTCTGGGGTCATTTTCGGTGGACCGTCAGGACTGCAATTTGTCATACCAGCCAGTATTTTCTTTCCATTCAGCAATACGCCCTAGTTACTGTTTAATGTGTGCATGAATATTATTATATTATATTATATTATATTATTTTCCAGCTTTGATAACAATTCTAAGTTGTTCTATGTCCGTTCTCAATGCTTACAACTCTCTCGTGTCTGATTGACGATTTAATTCTCCTTATCGGTGCCAATGTATACAAGTTCAGCTATAAAACATGCAGCAGCGAATGCCGTTTTTGTGGCTATGAGAAAAGTTAAATCAGATTTCCGTTAAAATTTCATGATTTCTTAAGCTGCCGACGCTGAAATACAAAGGAAATAACAATCGAAATAACATGTATCAAGGGCATTTCTTCCTTAATATGTCTTATTGTGAGATAAGCACCCATAAATTTAGAAAACATACAAAAACTGTAAAATTATCTAAATTATAAAAGGAAAAACAAGCGTCTAGTCCTTCATTCAATATTCAGCCGTCGTCCATTAAAGAATGTTCGCGTCCACGATTCAAAGACCTAATTCATATAATAACACTAGCGCCAAATTAATAGGATAAATCATAGTATACATGTACATAAAACTAGGCTAATTTCCTGCAAGACAGAAGCGGTCAACAGTTTTCAATGATGTCAGCAAGATATCATGCCGTTCCAAAAATATCAAATCCGTATCGCTGATAAATATTCTTAATCCATATGATATACTTTGTAAAGCCGTTATCTAGATTATGATGTATCTCAGTCACGCGTTGATTGTGACTCATATCTGTTTTGGCCATTGTCCTGGTCTTTATGGAGTCTTGACGACGTCTATCTGTGAGGCGTGAACTGAAGTTCCCACGAGCTACCTTAATCCACACACATTTTATATTTCCGTGAATACTTGTCATGACAATAAATTTCTCATCCGTGACATGGCCGACAACGGGGATATCTGGTGGTGTTTCAGTTTCGCCACCAACTTTGACTTGTGTCTTTTGGATCTTTGAAGGCTCAAATAGTGCACTAATTCAAAAACAGTCAACTGTTCGTCTCCATGGGGAGCAGTTCGCCACACCGCCTTTTCTCAGTCGTTTTGTCTGCACAAATATGGCACTTTGACGGCAATTCACACTGTTATTAACTCTAGGATATTTACTCATCGAACATTAAATAATTCCACAGAAAAGGGTTCAGATAAAGATCTTAAATAATTATGTCACAGTTTGCTATTTGCTAACATGACGTCACAGGTGACGGCCTCGTTTTCATTTCGTAAAATATGAAAACGCCGTGAGCACAGAACAGGCTGATTTAAAATCGCTATTATTTGCCCAGATTTCAATGATAAACCTAAATCTGAGCAACACAAAATGGATTTTCCGTAAAAGAAAAATAGTTATAAAAATCCTTCAATTATATCATTAAAAGTCCACATGAAATCAAAGTTGTATTTCATTTCCTCCTTTGGATTTAGCACAAGTGTTATACGGAGTGTTTAGCATTTTCTCGTCGAATATGAAATTATTTTATACCCGTGAGCATCGAACGTTTTCTGTGGTATCACATACCTATGTCGGTTCATTGTCGATTATACTTGAATTATAGATAGATCTGTCGATGATTGCAGCTTAGGAGAAATTTATCAATACCGTTCGCTCAAGGATAAAGCAGGTTCTCTTAATTTGAGCAAACAATTCAATTTTACATCCTCGTGTGAACAATTGCCAGTCGACTGCCATAGAGCAGATTGATGATAATCGTTGTTCTTTATCCACATCGTTGAATCAATATACCTGTCCAAGCTTTACGTCACATTGCTATGACGACAAAGTCACATTATATCAGTCTTTGAAGGATCAATTGTTTTCTTATGGCAAATTTCGTTAAACATACCCTCTCTCTATCGTCTTCACATACACAGTAATGGAGTTCCATTTGATATAAACTAGTAGAATTAATAGCAGTATATACATCATCCAATCTTCATCGTTTTATTAATGAAAAGTCTAATGTCTTAACTATATACAATTCCTAGTATTAGCATTAAATCTAAATCTATTATTGAGGTAGGATTAACAAGAATTATATTTGATGAGATATGAAGCATATGTTTGAAAATATCAAAAGAAAGATTATTTCCAGGAAAATTCGGAAAGGCCCGACTCACGTCCACACATTAAATGGTGGTCAACCCCTCTCGTAATGGGTCGTCATCCCCAAATAGCAAGATTGAAAATCTACAAAATTTAAGTGTTGCAATATTCGACGTTGGATTTCCCACTTTGAGTAGAAGTCAAACATGAAATTTAAAATTGAACCCTCATCAACCAAACCTACCGGACGTGTTTGTTAATGACGTACTTTAATTGAACGGTTGGTTATTGTGTTTTTTGGTTTTGGAGTCCTGAGATGTTCGCAATCTGTACCGATTATATATGATCAGACGAAGAGAGAGAAGTTTGTCTGTGGATATACAATCGCGGTTAATAGCCAAATATTGATTCGTTGAAATATCCAGATTTGGTAAGAATCATTGGCATGTTCTGAGTAATTAGTATGATACCATGACAGTTCGTTCGTGAAATCCTATAGTATAACACGATTATGGACAGTTCATTGATGAAATCCTAAAGCATCACACCGTATTCCTGCATCTCTTATGTCTCTAAATGGACAGTTCATCCGTGACACCCTATGGTATCACACAATATTACTATATATAATGAACAGGACTACAGAGAGTCCATTCGCGAACTCCTGTGTTATCACATAGCATTACTACATATCTGATTAACAGAAAAATTTAAATTCGATTTATGAGAATGTAGATTCCCTATTTCTAGTGGCGAATTACGAAAAATAAAGTGAGATATCAAGTAGTCAATCAGTTGATAGACAACATTCCATTTGAGATTCTGTAAAACTGTGTACGGATTGAACTAGCATAAAGTCAATCGTTTCACGTGAGAGTGCATTTTGACAGTGGAGCCTTCTTCATTTCTAGTTATTCATGCATCAGACTCCCAATGCATGCGATATCGAGTATCATGATATGCATGTAGCTGAGGGAAATTTTCATTTGAGAACCCAGAAAAATATTTAAGAAATAATGTTTTCAAAGGCGTGCTAAATCGTTATTTTACGCACGGTTAGTGTGGGAAAGTTTATAAATTCGCCCGCGCCCTAAAATTTATAAACTTTCCCACACTAACCGTGCGTAAAATAACGATTTAGCACTCCTGTGAAAACATTATTTCTATGCCATTGCACTACTCAAATTAATTATCATCAAATATTACAATGAAAGGTTGAAAACATATTTGAACTTTCACAACCTTTCTCCCCTTTTTTGAAAAAAAAACTCGTCCACTGATGTTGGGACGATGCTCCCGTGTCGGTTGGCATCGTGCCAATGTCAGTGGACGAGTTTATGTGGTCTCTCAAATGGGGAGTGATTTTGTCAGTTGAGTCAGCTGTAGGGAAATTACGTGGATTTATGCCAATTTGTGTCGTTTTGTTAATCAATTTCCCGATGGAAACACCAGCTAAACTTGAGAAGGAAATTTCATCTTGTAACTTATTTGTTTGTTTTATTCGATTGTTACTTGTATGAAAGCAGACGTCCCTTTCCTCATCCGACTTGTGAAATGGAATTTCCTAATGAACACCTGCACTTGACACATGTACATTTCACACAACCGTGGTAAATCTTGTAATTATTGCACTGGTTAGCTCGATGTTATTGACACAAGTGTTATAGAATATACGATTAAAGATGATGCCACACATGGCACTACAATTTAATTGTTTAGTTTTATCGCCCACCGTCATTGTGAATTCAGAGTAATATTTTATTTCAACATTTGGATTAAATATAAGTGTTCTGCGACGTGTGAATTATTTTCTCTAAGTCACAGAGTCGATTTTGTGAATACACTGCCAAATATACCCTACTTATTTAAGATAATGCCCTAAAATTTTCTTAAAATAAGATAATTTTACTCAAAATAAGTTAAATTTCAAGAAAATTTTAAGATTTTTTTTTTCTTGTTTAAGTAAAATATTCTTACCCCACTCCAAAATTTACTTAAACAAGAAAAAAAACCTTAAAATTGAAGAATTTTTCTTAAAAAAAACTTGTTCTAAGAAAAATTCTTACATTTCAAGATTTTTTTTTCTTGTTTAAGTAAAAGTTGGAGTGGGGTAAGAATATTTTACTTAAACAAGAAATAATCTTAAAATTTAACTTATTTTGAGTAAAATTATCTTATTTCAAGAAAATTTATGGCGTTATCTTCAATAAGTAGGGTATTTTTGGCAGTGTAGTTTATACCTGTCGAAAACAAACGCTTTCTTTGACATGTATCCGTGTTGAGAAATATATGTCGATGCATTTGTGGATAACCATGTTCAAGGTGAAATGTCGATAATTTTCGGCTAAAAAAAAATGTATCAATTGCCATTCACACAGGGACGATAATACTCCGCAAGAGTGAACTTTAATTTCCTTAATTAAGGGTTGTCACGTCCTCATGTGAACCGTAGGTAGTTAACTGGTATATCGCAATAAAGCGGAGATAAAAGGCTGTGTATATCGGACAGGAACATGAAAAAAAACCACTATAGTAATGATTAACAAGTATCCGTTTCAGAATAACCTTTGCCTTTGGTCCGCATATTCACATGCTGTGCGCACTGTGGAGGGTCAATAAGACCGTCCTGAGATCGAACTCTCCACTCTTATCGATAAATAGACCTTGCCGCGAATGCTTACTGCGTATAAGAGGTGAAAATTTTGTGTCTGTTGTGCGAATAGTTACTGTTGACATATAGTGAATATTCGCAGCATGTTCACATCAGGTTTATTACTGACATGCAAATGAGGCTGCCGCGTACTCTTGTGGCGTATTTACTGTGAATAACTATGGTGAACTTTTACGATTTCAGTTCTCGCGAACAATCCGTGAACTTCTGAGGCTAATTTTACGATTGACATGAAGTGCATATTCGCAGCATGTCCACATCATTGTGTACGCGAATGAGGCTATCACAAACTCCTGTAGCACATTTTGCTGAGAACATCGCGATCAGTGCACAGTTAGGGTAGGAATACACCAGAGCCGTTGCGTTGGCGCAGGCGGCAACGCTCGCGACAACGCATTTGTCCGTGCATTCACCATATGCGTCTTTTGGCTGCGATGGAGGCTGCGTATATGCCTATACCTAATTTAAATAACATAACGTATGGTAATTCAGCACCAAGTAGGCGCTTTATAACCGGATGGAAAATGTTGTGGTGCCCTTTTCCAACAGCTACAGGCATGAAGGAAAGAGCAACATTGGCCATAATGGATATGATGGATGATGAAGACGACGATGACAATGAAATGTTGGCCCTAATGGCATTGACTTTGGTGCGAAAACCTAGAGAGTGTTGGGTGCATCCAATACTCTTGAAAAGAAAATAAAATAAAAGCGTCTGATGCCAAAGTGTGCATAATAATGTCCTTGACCTTCCAAAGGCAATGCGTAGGCCTGTGCAGCGCGTCAAAAAATGGAAAATTCCCAATTCCAACGGCAACGCAAAGCTATAACGCAACCGATACTCAACGCAATGCGAATAGTGTGTTCACCACTTCTTTTTGCAACTTGTTCAATTTGTTGCGACAACGCATATGCGAATCGCATTGCGATGAGGGCTCTGGTGTATTCCTACCCTAAGCTAAATGCGAACATCGCAGTAAACATGCGACGAACTTGATGCGAGTTAACATCGTGGTAAGCGCACACCAAGATCATAATGCCACTATAGTCGAGGAGACACTCCTAATAAAATGACCCAAACCGTAACATAGCGTATAGATGCGATTTTTTTTCATCAAATGATGGCGGAAGGTGTCTACATCGATAATCCGTCGGGTGCCACTCAGGCACCCTTGGGCATTTTACTCTAGGCAACGCCCCTTTTCCAATATTATGACATAATTAGGTCAAAATGAAAAGACAGAAAAAACATGTCATGTTTGGTGTCAAACTGCAGCACAGAACTTGTTCATTATTAGGATCATGAAATTAAAGACCAAATATGGTGCGGGCAGGCCCCATGGGTGATTTAGCTAAAACCGAAATCTCCAAATATCGAAAAATCGATTGAAGTTTATGGGCAATGCTACGGTAACCATCAATATTTCACATCAGAAATGAAAGTCACCGTGAACTAATGGTAACCTAATGATTTTCATATGATTGGCCGCGTCTGATATCATTTAGTGAACAATTAAGTTCAAATTATACAAATGGTAATATTTATGTGACACACATGCGTAAAATAACATAAACTGAGTCAACTGTAACAACAGTCACTTGGACAGATAGTATTGGCAATTTTCGCTAAGGGGGAATTCTAGCAAAAGAATAACTTGCTTAAATCATAATACATGATACATTCTTTATTTATGACTTATTCGTGTCTCACGGTATTGTACATTGTTGAGCAACTTTTCATTCTGCTGGGTTCAAAAATTAGCACTCGTCATCCTCGTCGTCTTCGTCCACCACCGTCGACGGTACGGAGATATTGTGCTCGTTAGCACAGTGATCCTCTGAGCCTCACTTGCAGTGTGTTGTACAGGACAACTTAGCTGACCGACAGCTACACCGATTTGTTGGACAGGGCGATTCCGACTTGCACGAGCAGGCAACAGTCTGTAGGATTGAGGGCCACGCCAGTGCCGTGATGAGGGGTAGATATATTATCCTCCAGTTTCCACCCAAATTGGCCGATATCAACCGTTGGTGGTTCCACCTGGTCTGCTGCTCGCCAAATCAGAACTTGCAGGCCAGCACGTTTGATATGACACTTTGCAGACTCTTCTGTCGGTGGGAGACTCCTGATCTTGGGTGGTTCAATCTTCTTGCTGAACGTCGTGTATCTCAGATCATTAAGTGTTGTTGATATACTGCCGCCATACAACTGCACGAGGAACCGTAATCCAACCTGCATCCAGTCAGCCCCAGCTGCTCCTGGGTCTGCGAATACCTTTAAATTCAAATCAGACTTAAGAAGGATGTTGATTGCCGACGATTGGGCGATTCCGACTTGCACGAGCAGGCAACAGTCTGTAGGATTGAGGACCACGCCAGTGCCGTGCTGAGGGGTAGGTATATTTTCCTCCATTTTCCACCTAAATTGGCCGATGTCAACCGTTGGTGGTTCCACCTGGTCTGCTGCTCGCCAAACCAGAACTTGCAGGCGAGCACGTTTGATATGACATTTTGCAGACTCATCTGTCGGTGAGAGACTCCAGATCTTGGGTGGTTCAATTTTCTTGCTGGACGTCGTGTATCTCAGATCATTAAGTGTTGTTGATATACTGCCGCCATACAACTGCACGAGAAACCGCAATCCAACCTGCATCCAGACCGCCCCAGCTGTTCCTGGGTCTGCGAATACCTTTAAATTCAAATCAGACTTCCCTTATATGTGTTGTAATTCAGAAGGATGTTGATTGCCGATATCTTCCTTTTACCGAATGGGTATGACACGGTATCGCATCCTGAGAGAGCATGTACACCCAGTAGGCCGAAGCACTTGTCTCCTATTTTTGACGCCGTAGTGGTGATATCGAGTATTTGGCCGTTGTACTTTCTCATAGACACCTGTGAAGACGGTTTGATCAACCAGAAGAATGTTAGGGTGTACATGCGCTCTCAGGATGCGATACCGTGTCGTACCCATTCGGCAAAGGGAGGTTATCGGCAATCAACATCCTTCTGAAGTCTGGTTTTAATCTAAAGGTATTCACAGACCCAGGAGCAGCTGAGGCTGACTGGATGCAGATTGGATTGCGGTTCCTCGTGCAGTTGTATGGCGGCAGTATATCAACAACACTGAATCACTCAAACGTGCTCGCCTGCAAGTTCTGGTTTGGCGAGCAGCAGACGAGATGGAACCACCAATGGTTGACATCGGCCAATTTGGGTGGAAACTGGAGGACAATATACCTATCCCTCATCACGGCACTGGCGTGGTCCTCAGTCCTACAGATTGTTGCCTGCTCGTGCAAGTCGGAATCGCCCTGTCCGACAAATCGCTTTATCTGTCGGTCAGCTAAGTTGTCCTGTACAACATACTGCAAGTGTGGCTCAGAGGATCACTGTGCTAAGGAGCCCACTGTCTCAGTACTGTCGACGGTGGTGGACGAGGACGAGTGGTAATTTTTTTTCAGCCAGCAGAATGAACAGTTGCTCAGCAATCTACAATTTCGTGATTACATACGAGATCCACGAATAAGTCATAAATAAAGAATGTATCATGTATTTATGATTTAAGCAAGTTATTCTCTTGTTAGAATTCCCCCTCAGCGAAAAATTGCCAATACTATCTGTCCATGTGACTGTTGTTACAGTTGACTGTATTTATGTTATTTTACGCATGTGTGTCACATAAATATTACCATTTGTATAATTTGAACCTAATTACTTACTAAATGATATCAGACGCGGCCAATCACATGAAAATCATTAGGTTACCATTAGTTCACGGTGACTTTCATTTCTGATGTGCAATATTGATGGTTACCGTAGCATTGCCCATAAACTTCAATCGATTTTTCGATATTTGGAGATTTCGGTTTATCTAAATCATCCATGATGCTTGCCCGCACCATATTTGACCATCAATTTGATGATCCTAATAATAAACAAGCTTTGCGCTGCATTTTCACACCAAGCATGACATGTTTTTTCTGTCTTTTCATTTTGACCTAATTATGTCATAATATTGAAAAAGGGGCGTGGCCTAGAGTAAAATGCCCAAGGGTGCCTGAGTGGCACCCGACGGATTATCGATGTAGACACCTTTCGCCATCCTTTGAAGAAAAAAATTCGCATCTATACCCAATGTTACGGTTTAGGTGCCGTTCTCCCATACTAGTTTTGATAACTGATTCATGTCGCAGAATATATCCAAAATTCTGTCTACGCAGATGCAGGGTGTACTAGATTATGTCTTGAGACGTAGCAATAATCATTCGGTAAATTATACAACAGTATGTAATGAATGATTCTATAACACTTACACCTATTACACACTCATAACCGTGCAATTATTAGACGATTTAGCACCGTTAAAAACTTTGTGACGTATGAAATCTACACCCGTGATCTTGGCACGCACAGGTGTTCACTCGGGAGAATCCATTTCAAGGCGTGCTTTCAGATATGAATCATCTAGAGAAGCGGAGATCGAAGAGTTCATGAGAGACTCAGATGATGAATCTCTTCTTGCTGTCTTAAATGAGACACAACACGAGTGTGATCAGCTGAACAAAGATAGATTTTCCACCGTTGACGATGAGAAATTAAGAGATCTGGCTAACAAACGAAAAGAACCAGGGACCGACAGGCAAACGAAATGAGGAATACGGATATTTAAAGGTATTAAATTCGTTTTACATTATTAATCAAGTCTTATAAATAAATACATCGAAAGAAATAACGTTTAGATCTAACAAAAATCAGCTTCTAAATATACCGGTATTAAGTTCATTTTGTTTTATTAATCAAGTCTTTTTAATAAATACGTATAAAGAAAAACGTTTAACAAAAATCAGCTTTGCATATAAAAATTAAATACGCGAGTAAAATACAACAATTGCCACGGTTCTGCTTGAGGTGGGTGTGACTATCATTGATGTGATGTCGGTTACTGGCCACAGAAATGAAGCCAGCGTCAGAAGCTATGCGCGAAAACCGTTTGTTCCGGGGCAACGGCAAATCAGTGAATTATCGCAAACTGCTGGCTCTAAAACATCTACAACAAGTGTGCCCACGTTATGTAACTGTAGCTCGACATCAAATGTTTGTAATTTCTCATCTGTTCCACAGTCATCACATCTTGGCGGGTTTTCTCCAAAATGCCAAAGCACCGTGAACATAAATTTCCTTTCTAGTTAAATAAATACTGGCAACAGTTTTCATTGTTTGAGAAAAAGCTGTAAATTAATATTTATTAAAGACGTAATTTTCTTTCTTAAGTTTAACTGTTGGTTCCACCGTGAAATTGATTAAGAATGCCACCAAAATATGCTTGTATGCATGTATGTTTCACGCAGCCTCCGGTGGCAGAAAGACTGCGCCCCCTTCTGAGAGACCACATAAATTCGTCCATTGATATTGGCACGTTGCCAACTGAGGCGGAAGGCACATTTCAACAAAGAGAAGAAAGGTTGTGAACGTTTACCATATTTTTTCCAATCTTTCATTGTAATCTTTGTTGATAATCAATTTGAGTAGTGCAATAGAATAGAAATAATGTTTTCATAGGCGTGCTTAATCGTTATTTTACGCACGGTTAGTGTGGGCGCCCTTGCCATAAAATATAAACTTTCTCACACTAACCGTACGTAAAATAACGATTTAGCACGCCTATGAAAACATTATTTCTTAATTCTTCTGATTTTACTATTACCATTTACTATTTATATGGGCTTAATTTTGGCGAAGTTTCAGAGCAGTGTTTGATGCATGCAGTATTATGGCAGTCCGAAGGGGTTCAAGGGTATTTTGCAAATTCCAGTACATGTAAATGTGGATGCTTCAAGAAACTTCTTTTGATGCTAGTCCAGCTAGAGTGGATTATGCTACATTCTAGCCATGCGCATATTTTTGTGGTGGTCAAATTTCTGGTAAGCAAATTTTTGTGAGATGTGACAGGTCGTTTTTACCTTTAAAAACAAACAACTGCTATCATTTGACCCACATGGCTTTTATTGACATTAACGGCATGTGACATTTTTATTTTGTCAGTAATGCTTATTTGAATTTGATTTGATTGTACCTTTATAGTGTGTTCATTGTTCTATAGAATACTGTAGTTTTCATTCGCTCCATCATACTTCCTCGATCATCAATGGTATAAAATTTCTGCTTGGAACTAACAAAAAATCCAATGCACAATTAACATGATGACACGTTTCAGACTTCAGACCGTCCTATTTTGCGATAAATCAGACAAACCAACTAGAATATATTTGCTGGGACAGAGGGTAGTCACATGATCTATTCAGCAATCACATGACCTCGAGATATTCCAATATGGACCTCAGGACTATCTGCTAACGTAGATCCCCGAGAAGTTACGATTGGTACAGGCCTTACCACTGTTTTTTTCTAGCCATGAATCGAATTTGCACAATGCCCCAAGAGGTCCTCAATATCATTGTATTTAATTATCAGTCATTGGCAGCGTGAACTGAAAATTATGCTTCATTTCCCTCTTGAAATTAATTACAAATGTTCTATGAAGCTATTTCCTTTATCACAAAATCGAACACACAATCATGTTATATCCGTGCACATCAAACGTTTTCTTTCACGCACCGATGTCTGCACAGTTGACGACGATGATGATTAATGTGAGATTCATATGCCGATGATTTCAGCTGAGGAGAAAGTTGTCAAATGCGATTTGCACAGGGGTAACATGTTCGATTAATTCGAGCCTGCCTGAGGACGCAACGGTCGACACTTTAATTTCGACTAATTAAAGGTTTGTATATGCTTGTGTGGACAATTGACAGTTGACTGGCATATCGTATTACATGTGAGTTGAAAGGCCGTGTTTTACTGAGAGGAAAATGAAGCATAACCACTGTTTTGATCACCACTGTGTGTCACTTTGAAGATGGCCTTTGTTCTTCATCCGCATTATTAGCATTCTCTTCAAATCAATACCCGCTTCGACCTTACAACATCCCGTAGCTTTTACTCCACCGTATCCTATATTTTCGCATTATACACTTTGAAGCGTGAACCGTTTTCCCGTGTCAGATTTAGTTACGATGCAAACGCAATGTTCTTACAGAAACAACCATGGGGCAGGAATTGTTGTGTTAGGCCTTGTGCTGAGATTGTTGACGTCCCCAATTCGGGATATTGAATTGACGGACGCATAATTAAAAGACATCAATTAAGCGCAACATAACAAAGGTGATGGGAAAAGATGCAGGAAAATACACTGACTGCATTTTTCTAAAAACATCAAAAGAACCACAACTGATCAATGCGACAATCTGTATCCCATGAACGCTTAAATTGTTGGTGTTCATGTGGACATTTTGAATGGCATGACTACACTGCCCTAGCACCGATGCTTGAGCGGAAAAAAGTTAAGAGCGATGATGTAATAGCCATATCAAGTAATCTGATGGAAAATGGTGAAGTGCCTGACCGTTAGAAAGAAGAATCGGCTCAAACCTATATAAACTATTGGGTCACTCGCTCGATTTTAATGATTATGTGTAATTGGTTTATTTCAAATGGCAAAGTTTGAGCTGGATGTATTCATCGTCGAAGGGGACGAAATAATTCTTATTGCGTGAAATAAACCTGTTATCGGTTGGTAGGCAAAACACTCAGTAGAGTTACTGATCAGTGATAAGAATATGACGATAAAAACATCACGATAAAAACATCATTGGAAACTATTGACTTCTTTTCCTTTGTAAGAAACTATTCCTATATGGACATTGGTACAAATAATAATCTAGACCTATGTCTCTCTAAATCTAAGCCAGGTCTTCTCTCTCATCGACTTTACAACAAGAAAGGAGTAAGCTCCATGTTCTGGTATGCAAAGGGGCGATACTCACCCTAAAGAGGCTTATATTAATTTTGTCATGTCGTCTAAATTTACTTATCGTGGCCTGTCCACATTTACGTTCTGCTCGATATTCCTGGGGCAAATATACAATCTCTCAACGATTTGGAAGTCAGATAACATTGCAGTGTCTGACGTGATTACGTCTTTAACACCAACTTGTTAGCTCATGGCAAAGCTCATAAGCAGCGATCACACTACCAAAATATCTATTTCTTCCGGTCCTGCTTCATCAATTCATGCAGCTTGTTTCTTACTACATGTCCAAAAGAACTAGAATAAGAGTTCTCCTATTTGTGAAGACATGGCTACATTTGGTTTGCATGTATATTTAAAAGTAAACACAACAAATCCACTTTATATGATTTTTCTGTTGAATATGTGATCGACTTTGTTCCCTGAAAACGTTTCAGTTGATGCCTGCCTATGTGATAGTCGTGATAGAGTCAAGCAAAATGGTCAAAGTGGACAAAGGCCTTTAACTGGAAGTCGAATCTGAATCCGTGGATACGATCCTCTGAACCACGACGGTCTGACAGAACTCGGCCTTAGCGACTAGGTATCAGTACCGAACCGGAAGTGAATAATTACCTTGCCAGAATCAACTAGCATGTAACCAATCCGGATTGTTTAAAAGCTGTATGTTCCACACAGACAGACAGAGTGATTTCGTCGGATCGCTAATATTTCACCTTCGCCTATGCCACCGGTAATTGGATTAGAACGAGATTGAATAGGTGTGCTAATGCGTCGTATCACGATACATAGCTAAGACGTCGCTGACAGAAAACATTGTCTGTTTTGTTCGTGAGTCTATTCTTAGCCATCTATTCTGAGCAGGATTCCATTCCGTGCAGTTGACAACTTGGTTAATGAAACTACAACCCCTGTATGAAATAGAACAGTTCAGCACATGATATACCCATTGGCGCCTGTTTAGGAAACCTGATATGTCGATGTGAGTTATTGGCCAAACCAGTCTGTCTCTTCTACTGAGCTGATCATACCTGATAGCGATTCGAGGACATCATTTATCTCGACTCTATACCTAAACTCAATTCACCCTGTTCACGGAGGCCTCCTTGAAGCACTGATACCGATCAATAACATATCAACCAATGTTCATTCAGAGGTTTTGTTAGAATTACAGCACCTACCAATTTGGGGCACGGAGGTTACTGGAAAAACTCAACTAATATCATGGTTTATGTTTCTTCGTTCATTAATGATCTTTCAGCTTGAATTATCAGTGGTCGTCTTTGTAATTTAAATTGGCTGAATCCAACAACCTCAGGTTCGCGTCGCATTAAATATGAGCCAAATTTATGGAAAGGTATGATGGAAATGGTGTTTTATCAGCATATATAACAAGCAGCCAGAGGATGGTACGTCCCCCGCCAAAATGGCAGCAATATTTATAAGCGTTCTCGGTCTCAGGGGATATACATGAGGGTGGCAACAACTACTTCACAGGCGTAAGAAGCAGAAGGGTCTTTCCGCTTCCCCAGGTGTTGAGATCAACTCAGAAAGGCTGACTGAATGTTGGTTGCTGCTGTAATATATTTTCCTCACGGTGTAGCATGAAAATTATGTAACCAAAATGCAACCCCAAGCGACATCTCATGGCATATTATCTGCAAACTAAATTTGACCAGAATCTGAAGGCATTCGCAACCTATTGTTCGGAAACCAAATTTAGACTTGCTACCAGGTGTCACCACCTGTAGGTGCGAGCAAGCAAAACGCAATCCCAAACGACATCTCATGGCATGGTATCGGCACATGAACTTCGAGAAGGATCTGAAGAGGTGTCCTCAAGTTATTGCCGGTACTGGATGCCCACCGGCGTTTGTGTTAGTTGGGGTGGGTCACATATGAATACCAAATTTGAGAAGAATGTAACCACTGGTATTAGTTACTTCATTGAGCAATCAATTGTGGGTCAAAGCGTTGTTGGCCGTGAACCTGGTGACATCTGCGGCGGAAAGTATTACTCCAATTTTGAGACGAAAAATAGTTCAATGTCACAACGCTTACCCTGGTAATGGAAGATAGCTTTTATATATCAAACAAATATAAATAATAAACAGAATATTTCATGGATAAGCTAGTATGTAACAGATATTTTTCTCGTGAAAGACGAAGGATAACTCAACCGACGTGGAGCTAAAGATTGACTGAAACACCGACTAGAATTTGCGAGACAAAGTAGTTATATGGGCTTCCCCACAAGGGTTTTGAAGCCGTTTGATAAAATATCTATCGACGCTACTCTCCTATCAGATGTTCAAGCAGATTTCTGGCCCAAGCCCACTAAGGATACAAAACATCATGGAGGAAATTGCTAAATCACGCCTTAGCTAATCCATCTGAACAGAACCATTTACTATATGACACGCTCCCTGAAAACGAACAAGGCGGCAGGCGAACTCGACTTGACGTGAGACTAATTCGGAAGATTAAAACAGGATTTTTTGCCACCTTTCCCGAGTAAAGTTTTTTCAGCTTTTCGCGTAATGAAATTCCACTTGTCAATCATCGAAGATGTGAAGCGGAAAGCCGGCTTCGTGAACTAAATGTCTACTTTCGGAATTATTTCTGGTTCGATGCATGCCCACATGATATAACGGTATCATGAACAGTGTCGATATAGTGCTTTCAATCTGAAGATGTTCGTACAAAACGTATTTAACTTGATACTTCAAGACAAATTCTAAGAGACGTATAGTATAACCTTGTGTAATGACTGACAATGAAATAAACTGCGAGTAACCTATGTCTACAGAAGTTAAATGAAAGCCTTTTATGAAGTATTAATCGACACCCCGGAAAATATATCAATAAAAAAAATATCAATAAACAGAAATTCGTGACGTACATTGTAAACATGTTTTACGCAAGATGTCTTGCATCTTTTGCTATGGGGCAGATCCCATTTTTGCGTAGTGAATAGCAATGACCTTTCTCTGTGACCAGCACGGTTTTCTAATTCATAGCCCATTCCATATGCCACTGGAGCGATTTGTCCAGGACGTACGAGTACGGCGGACGGTCATTTGCCCATTTATTCTATGCGGCCTGCTTCGGATACAACCCTGAACATCTTTCAGACACGAAGATAAGCTTGCATATATTACAGTAATTAAATGAAAATAACATATTTCCGGTACAAGTGGGCGCTAAAAGTACATTCTGTACCAGTCACTCTGCACAAAAGCATATAGCTTTTCTTATGAAGTCACGGCCCCCAGTGAGCATTTAATGTTATTTATTTTGATTTTTTGTCGGAGTTATGTCACTAGCATTGACCCCACAGCTACCCTGATAAAGTTTCACAACCTTTCGACGGAAACCCTGGCTCAGCCCCAGTGGACGTTAAATGCCCTTTTTGATTCCCCATATTCTCTCTCATGGGATCGCCCTTCAATACTATTCTAAGCACATTCAGATAAAGACGGATGGTTTATGTGTTTCCCTTCCCCTGTGAACGTTTTGATTTTTACTAAAATTATAGTAGGAAGATACAGACCATTAATGTCACGGTGTTAATTTGTAATTACCACCATCGCCATCGTGGTTCAAACAGTAGGTAATGAAGTTACTCCTATGATTTTTGCGCTATTGATAGCACAGTAGGTCTGTATCGACGTGTGTGTGTATCTTCAGTAAACAGGGTGGATATAGAGACAATTTACAACTAGTGTTAGACGCAAGAACCTTCGAATATACAGAATTGTCAGAAATAAATATTTCAAAGCGGCTACGGACAACGTCAAACGAGGAGCATGGACACTTGGGCATTTACAATTCGTTCGTTGAACAAATACCAATGTATTGAAAATGCAATATCAATAAATTGAAAATCAACCAATCACTCGAATTTCAATGAATTGGAAATGCAGTCTCAATACATTGAAAATCAACCAATCAGAAGTCTCGAATGTCAATTACTCGAAAATGCAATATCAATACATTGAAAATCAAACAATCTAAGTCTCGTATGTCAATGTATTGAAATGCAATATCAATACATTGAAAATCAACCAATGATAAGTCTCGAATTTCAATGTATTGAAAATGCACTATCAATACATTGAAAATCAACCAGTCATAAGCCTCGAATTTTAATGTATTGAAAATGCAATATCAATGTATTGAAGATGTAATTTCAATGTATTGAAAATGTAATTTCAGTGTATTGAAAATGTAATATCAATGTGTTGAAAATCAAACAATGAAAGGAGGTCTTTCTTGGTGGTTTGTTATTCTGCTCTTCGCCAGCTTGGTCAGCGAGGTCGGACTGAGATAGTAATCGGGCGATCCTATTCTTAAGCCGCTGACTAACTATATAACACCGGATTACAAATATTGCAGCAAATGATAATGTTTTTCTTTCTTTATCACACATAAGTTATAGCTTCCGGGGAGCTCAAATAACGTCGCCGGCAGTCCACAATCTCACGAAGACAGTTATGATATTACTGGTCGAAAATGGCTATGCAAGTCAACGTGACTGAACTTTAACTGTTTCAGGATTAAAAATCAAGCCCTTCAATGAGATTTCCAGTCGCACTACTGTTATCACACAATTTTATTTGTCGGGGACAGCTACTGTCGAAGTGTTAGCAATAACTGAAGCATGCTAGATTTTAACTGATTTGATGCTTGACTAAATCTTTGTAAAACTATAGCGGGAATTAATATAAATAATATGAAAAAAATTATAAGGAGGTGTATTTGAACGAATATATATGCAGGTCACCTCTTGGACCTGTAGTATATATTTGAAGAGCTTGTTTGATGTTTGAAATTGTAGTTTAAGAGCTGCTTCCCATATGATACGGATTCCGCGGCCTATCAAGTGAATGCTCTGTTTAACTTTCTCACTGCAATTACAAGATACAAGAATTCTTATTTAACATCGGATTACATAGGAAATAAATAACATTAGCTATTAAACTATTCTTCCGACAGGCATTTAAAACAGACATTTAAAAGGTATTACATGTACATATAACTATTAAATATGAAACAGAAACAAGAAACAGAAACAGAATCATATACGAGAACAAAACTTACTTCGAAGATAAAAAAAATTAGACATACACCAGAATACAAAATAGCTTCATAGATGAAAACTAATACAAATCACGTATAGTTATCGACAGAACGAGCAGCCGCAACTGTCGCCACTCCATGTGCCATGCAGCCCTCGATTAGTTCGGTTGAGATCTTTACAAGTGTTATTTGAAGAGCAGCCTGACAGTTCATCTAAATACTACACTCTACTGACGCTAACGTCGGGGTCACAACAGGTCCACGTAGCTCTGTAAAAAGCCATGCAGGTGGTTGATTTTCAATGCATTGATACAGGCACGCTCTGGATTCGTCGATTTTCAATACTTTACATGTATTTATATGCCCCCCCCCCCTCGAAATATTTTTCTTACCCCTTGAGCTAGGGGGCTGAAACTGACCACACCATATCCATATCCTTGGGTCAAGCTCTATCAGAAAATGTAAAAAAAATCCAAGATGGCCGCTTTGATGACGTCACAGTGACGTCATTTTCAAAACGGCATTTTTGGGGCGATTTTTCTGTCAGATTTTCCGAATTTTTTATTTGTGCAATTTCTCCGCAAAAACTGCATGATAAATTAGTAAATATTAATGTGATGTGAAATAAAATAGTTTTTGTCCACTTTTCATCTCGGAAAAGCAGAAATTTTGAAGAAATATGACGAAAAAAATAACTTTTCTTACCCCACGTGGTGGCCATCTTGAATTTACCCATGATCCTCTGCTCGAGGGGTCATGTAAAAAGGCTCAAAATGACCCCAATATGATAAACTATAAAGTCACGGATTTTCAGTTCTCCATTTTTTTTTGTTCTGGACATAGCGCAGAAAGTTTGGTAGGGCCAGGTAGAGTTAACAGCATTTGTCATATTACATATTGAATAATGTTGAAAAGGTGTATAATTATTTTCAACATAATAAGAGACAACATAGAAAAGAATTAGTCACCTAGAGTAGATATTCTAATACGCCGATCGCCGATCGCTGTCCAATGCTGGAGGTAAACATTGTTCATGACGTTTGTGGATGAGCGATCATCTATTCTTAAAGGTTGGATCCTATTTCATGTATACGTAGTCGGTAAATGAAACCACAACCTATATATGAAATAGGTCAGTTTAGAACATGATGACATGCCTATCAGTACATGTGGATGAGGACTTGAAAATCAACAGGAATTATCGTCCGAAGCAGTCTACCAGTTCTTCTGTACTAATCTCACATACATAGCGACCAGAAAAATGGTTACCGTGAACCAATCGAGATGTGGAATCAAACATGGGAATCATTTAATAATTATATTAGGAGTCAAATTGTAACCCTGTGAAATGGTAAGACGACATTGCTCCAGTTCTTTCCGTCACCAATGTAGTCCAACTTCAAATCTTTTCTTTCGAGTCCCTCAGGAATTGATATTATTGTTCGAAACATCTCGTTGAGCGTCACTTGTCAACATTAAGGTTCCAGGATAGCATAAAAATTGCAATAAATACACTCAGCTGAACGATATCTGTTCTTAAAGCTATTCATTCAGGGAATTGGAATTTACTGGAAAATCAGTTTTTTTGTTCGCTAAGAATTATTTCAACTTGAATGGATCGGTTTGTGAAATTCAGCCGTCAAATATCATTGCTAGAAACTCCTATGGTATTTATAAAAAATATATTTGTTTCCTGTAATATACTCTTCGAACAAAATAAGCGTGCCTCTTTTTTAATTTTGTCCGGGGAATTATTTTAAAACAGTTCGAAGTTCAATAATTTGAAGGAAAAAAATCCGAAAAACGCGACGCGTTCAACTAAATAAAATGGATAATTTTGAAATGGGGCAAGCAGAAAAAAACAGGCAGTCTTATTTAATTCTACAAATGTACAACGCTGTTACCAAATTTCATGACTTTTCGCTCAATGACAGAGAAGTTATTAGAAGGCCAATCTGAAAAACGAGCAAAAACTACCGAGGGTCGATTTTCTTCATTTTATGATCGCTTGTTTCTCAAGTCAAGTTAAAAGATTTCTAGCCCAGACTAAATCTTATTTGAAGTACTTTTATCACTATTTGGTCTCTGGAATTTGTGTCAGCATATTAGATTAGAAAATATTTTTGTTGTGTCTCGTTGTCGTTTTTAATCTTTTAATTGCGGGTTCTGTAGTTAAATATTTACAACTAAACCGCTAATTAGCTTCACGTTCAATCGAAGGGTCCCGGTTTATCTCTATCGATTGTGTTCCGGTTTGCTCCCGGTTTTCTCTCAAAGCACAAGACCATCTCGATCCCCCTAGAAATAACTCCACTCCCTTCGAGAATGGACTCAAGATGCTAGTAGTATCGAAAGCGCAAATTGTGTCATATTGACCTAAAAAATTTGCATATTGTGGAGGTCACGTGGAGGTCACAGGGATCAAGTTCACTGTAGTTCCGGCACTTCCGGTCACGTGACGGATGTATTCCTCCGCGGTGATGCGGTCAGGTCTGGCGGTGATGCGGTCATTTCCGGGAAGAAGCTTCCGCGGAGAGAATGTAGTCCCATGTCAAGGGCCATACGCCTGGATTCCTGGGAATGAGCGGTGAGTGGATAACTTTATTGAAGTGTAATGCAACATATAAACAGTAGCCAGTGATTAGTCAATCTGACCTGTGCGGAAATCGTGCAGGAGCACGGCGCTGTCTACCCGTGACAGAGCTCAGTACACGAGGGTCGGTCCGTATTGCCACGAATATAGCACATGAATACATGGGAAGTAAGACTTATAATAATAAAGATAACCTAAAAGTGTTGTACGATGTTATTATTGAGAGTCTATGATCAGTGCGACCACAGGGTCGATCATGTCGTGTCCAGTATGTCTCCACAAAAAATTAACAAAATGGCGGCGCTTGCTTTGGGAAATTCCCTTTTGACATCGATCGTGCTGCCATCTGGAGGCAAGGAAGACAACTCTGACTAGGCGAAACTTCTGTGGGCCGAATTCCGGGTGATCTCCCCTGATTCGAACATTTGCGAATATGCCCAATGGGGAACCCACACATGGACATTTGCGGTATGGAGTGTGGCATGTTGGTTTTTTTGTTTTCGTCTCACCACGTAGAACACGATGATAGAGGTCGCGAAGCCATTGGTTGAAATTTGTTAAAAAGTTTGCATTGCGCATGCATGATACATAGACAAGCCCGTGAGAGACGTTTTGGTGTCTAGGTCATCCCATAGTGGTCCGATTGGGTCTAGTGAGGTATTAGTGTGAAGCACTCGTAAGAGAGCATCCGACTGTATGGGTGTGACGTAGAACTGACGTCATTCCGCGCATGCGCAGTAAAAAAGGGGCATGATAATGGACCTTTTGGGTCGAAGTGTGCCACTATTGGTCCAAATGGGTTGTGTGAGTTATCAAGTAAAGCGCTCATCCAGGGCAATCAAGTTATGGGTGGGTGCATGTAAAATTAGGAATGGGTTTGGACATATAAAATCCGGAAACACGGACTTTACCCCTTAAATAGGGGAAATCTTTATCAACCAGGTCTAGAGGGGCTAATATTGGTCCCCTGCGGATCGGGGCCTGCCGAGAGAGGCAGGGTGGGTTAGTGGGTGTATGCAAATTTAGGATTGGGTTTGAACATATAAAAAGCGGAAAACGCTCTTTACACCTAAACCATAGGGAATGATTCAGGGAAGCGTGTATGGTGGCATCTGCAGGGTTGAATACAAAATTAGGATTTGTCCCGAAAATATAAAAAGTGAAACCCGGGCTTTACACCTAAACCATGGGGAATCATGGATGTTTTGGGGTCCACTATTGGTACGAATGGGGTGTGGGAGGTGTCATAATGTATCACTCGTGGAGAAGCCTCCGACTGGACGGGTGGGTCGTGGAAGTGGGGGACCTGGCGCGCATCCGCTGTAGAACAATTGCATTGGAATGGACGTTTTGGGATCGAGATGGCCCAAAATTGGTCAGAATAGGTCGTGTTAGGTGTCATGTTGAAGCATTCGCGGGGAACATCCGATTGGGTGGGTGTGTGTCGTGGAAATACCGCCCATCTGAAGATGCGCAGTAGAAAGAGCATTGGAATGTATGTTTTGATGGTGAGATGGACTACTATTGGTCCGAATGAGTCGTGTGAGGTATACTAGTCAAGTACTGGTGGACTAGAGTCAGACTGGGAGTGATATGCCCCTGCGCAGTCGGAGAGTAGTAGAGAAGGGGAGTTTTGGAGGTGCTGACTGCTCCAGGTATTTCAATGTTATACGCAAAGCACTACTTGCAGCGAGAGAAGGGCATTTCCACGTACGCCTTAACGCCTATCTTGACGTCATGATGCGATAAATGACAGAAAGGAACTTGTTCAAAAGTTTTCATATAGTTTACTCTCACCAATGTTACTTCATACCCAGGCAGGAGAGCCGCACTGGGCATGTTTGTTATGTTCACAGAAAAAATTGAAATATCAAACACCAGCATTCCATTATTTCAAGCACCATCACATTAGGTACAAGTGTTTACAGAGCTGAATTTACCGATCAGCATGTAGACATATTGAGTATATACGGCATGTTACGGTATCAGTGCATGATGGGGGTGAATACTTTCAGCCGAGGGGGTGGTCGATTAGTTTAGCCACGAAGAACGTAACATTGGTCACCCTCTCCACTGTCCACTTGGTGATGGGGCGTTGACGCTGCGCCCATTCCAAGGGATGCATGGCGTCCAGTAGGGCCAGGGCCGTCTCCAGTGACACAGGGTTGATGATGGTGAAAGGAGGGTTGTACACTTGGTTGTTGGCACTGGAATAGAAATAGCGCAGTTGATCCGTTATCTTATGGCATAACATGTACTCAAAAGCGACATTTAACTTGAAGGCCGTGGGCTGGTCATTGAAGGTCACGTATATGTGTAGAGAGGCGATGTCGGTCAGTCGGAAATTGTAGATATCTTGAATAGGGCGATGACGGTGGAAACAGTGCCGGATCATGGGCCTATGGCGCCGATAGATGTTACTCACTGGATGGTCTTCGGGTAACAGACCGCTAGGAACATTTATGGGCTCGTCCAGAAAATGTTCGATGTTGTCAGGCGTATGACTGGGAACCGTAAAGCTGGGGAAGGGCTGGATATAGAGGCCCTCCTGGACTGTGGGTATAGGTGAGCTCTCTGTCATCGCATCACCAGTGGCATTCGTCTCCCTGGGCTCGTCTTCAACGGGACTGACCTGCATGGGCTCTTCAGTGGGAAGTTGTCGCCCAAGCCGTGGTGACGGGGCATGAATCAAACCTTGATGCTCTCTTAACAGACTGGGTCGTTTAAAGAGTCGACCGCAATCGTTACATTGTTCCGTCGCGCCCTCGTGAAGTGCTCTCTCATGGCGCCGTAAAGCATCCTCCCGATTAAATGATCGTGAGCACGTTTTACAAGTATACTGCAAGGCATTGTGGATGGAGGCCTCGTGGCGTCGTAAATTGTCTAGACGAGTAAATGGCTTCAGACATGCGAATCAGCGAATGATGAAAACTACCACATACCGCCACTTTTATAAGCCTTCACCCCACCAAAACTCTCCTACGTTGTACTCTCCACCAATCAGCGCATCGAGACAGCTGTTTCCCTATACATTAGCCCAAAGGGAAGGGCATGCGAACCATTCGTGGTCCAAATAGGTCGAATGAGATGTCCTGTTGGAACACTCGTGGGAAGCGAGTCTCAACTCTTGTGATTTGTATTGGAAGAAATGTCATCACGCTCATGCGCAGTCGTGGATGAAGCGCTGGGGTGGTTGTTATTGGAAGTCACATCATTCAGCGCATGCGAAGTCGGTAGTGAAGAAAGGGCAGTATCGGAGCTGCGCCAACGAGAGTAGTTGAGAAAGGGCCCATGTTCGATCTGGCTACCTGATAGGGTTAGTTTCCCCCTAAGGGTTCCAGATACAGGAAGTGTGGGCGGGTGTATGTGTGTCTTTGTGAGTCATGTCATGTCGAGCACGTGTACGTTCTCTCAAAAAACATTCTCTCATCGCAACAATATGCTCAATATAAACAAAACCACAAACAAGAGACATCAACAACAACAAGCATAATGCATATTACACATTTTATTATCCCATTCATCACAACACACCCAAGCTGGGGAGACCACTATCCACGGGCCATGATCGGTCTGGCTACCTTATGGTGTTACCTCCCCTTTAGGGAACCAACTACAGGAAGTGTGTATATGTCTGCGTGCGTGCGCATGTGTGTGTGTATGTGGGTGGGTGTATGGCTGTGTGTGTGTGCATGTGTGTGTGTGTGTGTTTGTGTTTGTGTGCGAGTCATGTCATGTCGAGCTCGTGTACGTTATCTCAGAAAACCTTCTCTCATCGCTCAGAAACATTCGATGTGAACACAACCAAGAGACATCAACAACAACACGCATATTGCATATTACACATTTTATTTCATCACAACACAGGTATGTTTACAATTCTCGTAGGCTCTTGTCCGTATATCAGACACATTGTCGGTTTTTCTTGTCCAATGCTTTTTGCATTTACCTCTATTTATCCACAGAATAAATATTGAAATATCAAACACTATGTTTTTTTTTATTCCAAGCACTTTAATATTAGATACAGGTGTTACGGCATCTATCAGTGCATGGAAGACGACATTCAGCCGATGGGGTGGTAGATCAGTTTAGCCGCGAAAAAGGTGACATTGGTCACCGTCTCCACCTGCCATGTTTCGTTGGGGAGTAGTTGACAAGCCCATTCTAAGGCATACACGGTGTCCAGTTGCTTCAGCTTCGTCTCCAGCGATGCACGGTTAACGACGGTGAATGGTTGGTCGTACACTGTTTGTTGGAAATCGAAGAGAAATAGCATAGTTGACCCGTCATCTTATGGCATAACATATACCCAGAAGCGAGATTTAACTTGAAAACGGTAGGTTGATCATTGAAAATAGCTTCCACGTATCTGTGTAGAGAGACGATGTCGATCAGTCGGAAATTTTAGATATCTTGAATAGGGCGATGACGTTAGAAACAGTGCCGGATTGCGCCGATAGATGTCACTCACTGGATGGTTTTCGGGTAACAGATCGCTAAGAACATTTACGGAATCGTCCAGAAAATGCTCGATGTTGTCAGGCGTATGTTATATGGAAATGGAATAGGTCTTTGGATTATGGACGCGGATATTCTCTAATGGACGACGGCTGGATTATGAATGACGGACTAGACGCTTGTAATCGGAACCGTAACGCTGGGGTCCGGCTGGATATCCAGGTCCTCCTGGACTGTGGGTATAGGCGGGCTCTCCGTGATCGCATCACCAGTGGCATTCGTCTCCCTGGGCTCGCCTTTCATGGGACTGATCTTCCTGGGCTCTCAGTGAGAATTGTCGCCCAAACCGTGGAGACGGGGCATGAATCAAACGTTGATGCTGTCTTAACTGACTGGGTCGTTTGAAGAGTCGACCGCAATCGTTACATTGTTCCGTCGCGCCCTCGTGGAGTGCTCTCTCATGGTGTCGTAAAGCATCCTCCCGATTAAATAACCGCGAGCAGGCTATACAAGTGTACCGTGGGCCGTTGTGGATGGAGGCCTCGTGGCGTCTTAAATCTTCCGGCCGAGTAAACTGCTTCAGGCAGGTCGTTCAAGCGAGCATGTCGGCTGCGGATCAGGAAATGATGAAACTGCCACATACCGCCACTTTTATAAATCCTCACCCCACCAAAAATCTCATACGTTGTTCTCTTCACCAATCGCCGCATCGCTTGGGTACGCGCTTGAGTCATGTGTACCCCCAGTGCATTAGCCATAGGGGTGTGCATACGACCCTTGCACGTACATGTGAACCTTGAGGTGTACCCGGCGACGACTAGGTCACGTTATCTGTGATTCCATGAGTTGTAGAGAAGAAGTTGTGAGTTATGTATCATCACATGAAGTGACGTTCACCTGGTGATGCTGCCTGGACCCTGATGACGGCCCCGCATACATGTGCGTTCGTGTTCATGTGCAAGAGCTCGGACCTCTGAGAGTGAGGCATGCCCAACGCCCGGTTGTACGGGTTCGACTCCAGCTAGGACAAGGGGGATTCCCCTTCTCTTGCAGTATGGCCATATCTCCTCCAGTACATCATACCCACGCTGAGGAAACCGCGTTGGGTATATTTACAATTTTCGTAGGCTCTTGTCCAATCAGAAGCCGTCGTTTGAAAAAGTTCAATCTTCGGCCGTGTACGACTTTAGGATACGCTTGCTTTTATGGACAGTAACAGAGTAACTCCCGCCAACGCCTGGCTTAACGCGCCAACGCCCTGGTGAATTAGCCCTGAAGCTCTGATTTTCTAGATATTCCATGGAATTGTCACTAATTCATCGAAATGCAGTGACGCCCGTCAACGCCCGTCTCAACGTCTTAACGCCCTGCCCTAACGCCCTAACATGCATAGACCAGTCAATCGGAAGCCATAAGGGCATTCACGGCGTACACACCGCGACATGTAAAAGCATGTAACGAAATGTACCGCTATATATGACTCATTATGTCCATCATAAACACGCACCTTTTTCGTTATACTTCGCCATGTTGTAAAACCATTGTACAAATATAGCACTATAGATGAATCCTTATGACCACAACAACCAGCCTATTTCAGGATGGTCGAGTGGTCTAAGGCGCCAGTCTCAAGATCTATGAAATTGTCTTTCCCGGGGGTATGGGTATACTGGTCTGCACATGTGGGCGTGGGTTCTAATCCTATTCCTGACACGCACCATTTTACTGGTCACAATAACCAGCGATGTGAGATGGGCAACGCTCGTGGGAAAGTCTGACTATGGTGGTTGTTATTGGAAGTCACATCATTCTCCACATGTGCAGTCGGGTAGTAGTAGAGAAAGAACAGTTTCGGGGGTGCGCGGCCCTTGGACGTACATGTGAACCTTGAAGTGCTCCCAGAGAAGACTAGATGAGGTCATCTGTGATGCCATGAGTATTAAAGAAAGCACAAAATCGCACGGATGCGCACTTCAGACAGGTCATGTAAAATACCCAATGTGCTCTAAGACCTATGAAATCACGTTGACGCTCTATTACGCCAGAGTGTTGTTTAGTAACACTACATTGATGTTTTGTACACTGTTTGCGTTGTGTATCATCACAGGAAGTGACCTCATTACCGGAAGCGACGTCATCAGGCGTAAATTTACGACTTACGGCTAAATGAATTACAGGCATCCTGTAAATACGAATTGTAGCAGGCTTAGCGATTTTATACCGTGGTACAAAATAATTACAGGCATCCTGTAAATAGAAATTATGGCAGGTTTGGCATTTTATACCATGGTATATATTATTTACAGGCATCCTGTCAATGACGAATTGTGGCAGGGATTATTGATGTTTGTAATTACATGTAAGGGAGCTTCTTGAAATTAGGAACTGAGTTGCCTGGTAGGAGAGTTAGGTGCAGGATTGGCTTTTTTTTAGATACTTTTCAAATTTCCTATGCTTTAACATGGTGCTAAATAGCATACTTGGCAGATATTTTTGATAAACTTCGCAGTAGGCAGAAAAGTGGGTTACTTTAATAGCATCTATATTCAATATTTAGCACTTTTATAATCTAGTCTAATTAGAATATCTTCGCATTAAAATATCTGTAATACCGTGTCGGAGAAAGGACAATATATTCAATATTTAGCACCTTTATAATATTATCTAATTAGAATAGATTCGCACATAAATATGTAGCTGACGTCTGAGAACAGACAATATATTGAATATTTAGCACTTTGATAATATCATCTAATTAGAAGAGATTCGCAGTTAAATATCTAGCTAGCGTCCGAGAAAGACAATATATTCAATATTTAGCACCTTTATAATATCATCTAATTAGAAAAGATTCGCACTTACATATGTAGCTGGCGTCTGGGAAAAGATAATATATTCAATATTTAGCACTTGTATAATCTATACTAAATAGAAGAGATTCGCAATTAAATTTCCACAAGAGCCTTTTCGGGGAAATGACAATATATTCAATATTTAGCACTTTTATAATCTAATCTAATTAGAAGAGAATCGCATAAAAATATCTGTAACACCGTGTCGGAGAAAGGACAATATATTCAATATTTAGCACCTTTATAATATCATCTAATTAGAATATATTCGCATTTAAATATGTAGGTGACGTTTGAGAACAGACAATATATTGAATTACCACACATATAAGGGAAGTGGGAAGAGGTGCCGACATACTGACTGCGTCACATGACTTCACAGAATAGTCTTCCGGTTAACCTATTCTAAAGCACATAATAATAATAATAATAATAATAATAAAACTTTATTTAACGAGGTGAAATCATTTGGTACAAGTACCAATCTTCCTTGAAACCCTCGACGAAGTCCACACTCACACACAACATGCACACAGACTTACAATATAAACAAAATAATAAGATCGAACAGTTCTGTCATGTGAACAACTATTAGAGACACACTCTATGAGCAATGCCGGAATCATACATTGGAAAAAATCCAAGTTTCCATTCGTCTCTTGAAAATATTTAAATTATTTGACAGTTTAATATTTAGGGGCAACTGGTTCCAGAGAGTCACGCCAGAATATTGAAGTGAGCGCTTGAAAGATTCGGTCCTGGGTTTGGGTATAATCAGATTTTTTGATGATGTAGAACGTAATTGTTTTTTAAGTACAGAGGCAGTTGAAATGAAATTTTGAGACAAATATTCAGGTGCTAAGTCATTCAAACATTTAAACATCAAGATTGATTTATGGAACTTTATCCTTTCATAAATGGTCATCCATTTCAATGACCTGAAAAGTTCATGGCTTGGGGTACTATAGTTTGCATCTAGTATTATTCTTGCTGCATATTTCTGGAGACGTAGGATACAGTCGAGTGACTCTCTGGAAGCAGAGCCCCATATGGAACAACAATAATCAATTAGTGGTAAAACATAAGCATTATAATACAGAACTCGTGCAGCCAATGACAAATACTTCTTAATTCTTTTTAACAGAGCAAGCTTGGATGATATTTTTTTGCATTGACTTCGGATGTGTGAATGCCAGGAGAGCTTTTCGTCTATAATAACTCCCAGTAACTTAGCCTCAGATACATTTTCAATAGATGTTCCATTTATATCTACATTTAATGGCCTACCACGTTTAGCTAAATTTTGACAAGACCCTACCTTCATACACTTTGTTTTAACAAGGTTAATGGCCATTTCATTATCTTCGCACCACTGGTGGATAACATCACTCTCTTCATTTAACACATTTTCAACAATGTCTAAGTTTTTAGCAGATGTGGACACAGTTGTATCATCTGCAAACAAATCTATGATACATTTTTTAACATGAAGAGGGAGGTCGTTTATAAAAATTAGGAAAAGCAGAGGTCCAAGTATCGACCCTTGAGGAACACCACACCCTATTTCTTTAAAATCAGAATGAATATTCCCTAAGCAAACTTTCTGCTTTCTATTGGATAGGTAACTTTTGAACCAAATAAGGCAATTTTCATTTAGTTGGTAACATGCTAGTTTTTGCAAAAGCAGATCATGACTGACAAGGTCAAAAGCTTTTCGTAAATCAATGTACAATACCCCTGTGATCTGACCACTGTCAATCTTTGTAAGCCAATCATCGATGATTTTAGTCAGAGCAGTTTGGCAGGAGTGTCGGGACCTGAAGCCGGATTGAAGTTCATGAAGTAGTTCATTGGTGTTGAGAAAGTCAGAAAGTTGATTTGCAATATGTTTTTCTAGTATGTTGGCAAAATAGAAATAGGTCTGTAATTGTTTGGAGAGGCACGCGATCCAGTCTTATGAATGGGGGTTATTCGAGCGAGTTTGAATTCATCATGAAAGATCCCCGTTCCGATGGACTGATTGAATATAAATGTTAATGAGGGCGTGATGAATGGAGCAGCTAAGGATAGAAGTCTGGGGCCAATTCCATCCAGGCCAGTGGATTTCTTGGGATTTAAAGCAATTAAATTCTTGAAAACATCTGTCTGTGATATAAATTCAAGATTAAAAGACTTGTCTTTGGTCATATGGTTACTGATATATTCTTGGAGCCTTTGTAAATCTGCTGCTGTTGACCTCTGTTGTGTTGTGTTATTTATTTGGGCAAAAACATCATTGAGTATATTTGCAATGTGTTGCGTATTGATAGCCTGCTTTTGTGTTTGACTGTCTTCTAATACAGTAGGGAATGGGGGAGAAGGTGATTTACCACTTAAACTATTCAACATATTCCAGATAGATTTCGAGCTTGATTTATCTTCAATAGCTGATTTGACCTGCTTAGATTTAGCTTCTTGTATTAGGGACTAGAAACAGTACTGGGTAGCATCTTTTTTCCTGTGATAAAAGTCCCTGTTATAACGAGCTACCTTTATCTCATCTGAATACCACTCCGGTTGTTTGTACCTTTTCACATTTCTAGTCTTTAAGGGTGCATGTTTTTCGATGACTCCATTAAATAAGGAATACCATGTTGATAATGCAGCATTTGGATCACTCTCTGATTGGACAGTTTGGAAAGGTACATTAGCTAGATCCTGTAAAAAAACTGTTTCATCGAAATGCTTGAAGTCCCTGTATGTAATTTTGATGTGTGTATTTTTACGCTGTTTAACATAGCTATGCTTGGTAACACATGTCGGATAGTGGTCGCTAACAGCATAATGGGGAACTTTCAGTTCAATGACATCTGAAGGCACAGTTTTGTAAACATGGTCCAGACAACTTTCTGTGGTGCTAGTCACTCGTGTTGGCTCTTTCACCATTTGATGCAAGTCATAGGTTACAGTTAGGTTTTGCCACCTATGGGGAATTTCATTTGGCATCAAGTAATCAATATTTAAATCTCCAAGTATCATAATTTCTTTGTTTTCAAGTGAGGCTTTTAGTAATTCATCATCAAAATAGTCATACCAAATGGAACGGGAACTTGGCGTTCTGTAAACAAAACATAATAAAAATGGTTTTTCCTTACTGTTTCTGACCTCAAGCCATATGCTTTCAATATTGGAAATTTCCAGGTCTTTTCGTCTTGTCACAGAAAGGTGGTTTGCTACATAAACTAATAATCCACCACCAGAACTGTAAGTTCTATCTTTTCTGAAATCTTCACATTTATACCCACTAACATTTAGATTTTTATCTGAGAACTTTTCATCTAAAAAGGTTTCTGTAAACCCAAGGATATCATAATCTTTACTGAAACTGGTACATTTGAGTTCATCTAACTTGGGGAGAATATGCTGTACATTCAAGCGCATGAGTTTTAGACCTTTTTGTTTTAATAAGAACATTTCTTTATCAGAATCCAAGCTTGCTCTGTCAGAAAGGTGATCATAATTCTTAACATTTTTAGTAAAATTTGATTTTGTAACGAGTTCTTTAAAATTAAAATTGTTAATTTCTCTAGCAGTAAAAGTTACTATTGTCACAAATAAAACAGCACATATAGTCAAATAAGTTGAAGTATATACATTTTCAAAATTAACTAGACAATTGGATGGACAAATATTACTTTCAGGTATAAAATCATTGTGAGAATCAGTACTGCATGTATTTACTAAGCACATGGAAGTAGGTGTATCACACACTGTATTATCACATTCACACTTCTGTAAACTCAAGGAAGATTTGGTGTTTTGATGCTCTTGATCAGAAGAAAGATTAGAGCAACAGCATGTTACATTTAAATTGTTACATTCGGCACATACTGAATTAAGAAAGTCAAACTGATTAGATAAACAAACACTGGCTTCAAAACTGGCACTGGAATTATTGTTAGAAGAAGACTGGAGCAGTTCAGATGTATTGAAATATAGTTCATCTTTGCTCACGTTTATCACAGCAGAATTATCTATCACATAAGTTTTGTCAGTGGCTGACTCTGCCTTGCCACTTTCCTATGCAAGAATCTAACGATTCGTGATAGGTGTTGTATCTCAGGTACGCTTTTATTGTACCTGTTCATATGGCAACTTGGATGATATGATCACACGGCCCCTAGCACCGGCATAAGCGGTATTAGATGCAAATCTAGAGAGCTATGATGGAAATGCTCTGACAACTCGTTGGTGAGCTGTTTCGCTGTGACACCTCGTACATTGGAGATTGGTGAGCTGTATCGTCGTCAGATGTAAATGACGGCATTTAACACAAAGACTAGTCTGTAAGGCCCGATGTCGACCCAGCATCAACTTCCCACAAATGCCAACATATATCAAAGACCAAAAGGTCTGTAGAGGGGGCGGGCATCGGGGACGAAACGTCCACCAGCAGAATCTCGCCATGTATAGGAAAAAATTACAACACATATAAGGGAAGTGGGAAGAGATGCCGACATACTGACTGCGTCACATGACTTCACAGAATAGTCTTCTGGTTAACCTATTCTAAAGCACATACCAAGAATCTAACGATTCGTGATAGGTGTTGTATCTCAGGTACGCTTTTATTGTACCTGTTCATGTGGCAACTTGGATGATATGACCACACGGCCCCTAGCACCGGCATAAGCGGTATTAGATACAAATCTAGAGAGCTATGATGGAAATGCTCTGACAACTCGTATACTGGTAATTGGTGAGCTGTTTTGCTGTGACAACTCGTACATTGGAGATTGGTGAGCTGTATCGTCGTCAGATGTAAATGACGGCATTTAACACAAAAGACTAGTCTGTAAGGCCCGATGTCGACCCAGCATCAACTTCCCACAAATGCCAACATATATCAAAGACCAAAAGGTCTGTACAGGGGGCGGGCCTCGGGGACGAAACGTCCACCAGCAGAATCTCGCCATATACAGGTAAAAATTACAACACATATAAGGGAAGTGGGAAGAGGTGCCGACATACTGACTGCGTCACATGACTTCACAGAATAGTCTTCTGGTTAACCTATTCTAAAGCACATACCAAGAATCTAACGATTCGTGATATGTGTTGTATCTCAGGTACGCTTTTATTGTACCTGTTCATGTGGCAACTTGGATGATATGACCACACGGCCCTTAGCACCGGCATAAGCGGTATTAGATACAAATCTAGAGAGCTATGATGGAAATGCTCTGACAAATCGTATACTGGTAATTGGTGAGCTGTTTCGCTGTGACACCTCGTAGTAAATTGAATATTTAGCAGTTTAGATAATATCATCTAATTAGAAAAGTTTCGCAGTTAAATATCTATCTGGCGTCTGGAAAAAGACAATATATTCAATATTTAGCACCTTCATAATACCATATTTCAAGAAGCTCCCTAATGATAAGAGAGACAGGATAATGGATATAACGTGGTGACAAGTAGTTTACATTTCGACTGAGATCATGGGAGTGAGGATTTCTTGGTAATTCAATATTCGAGTCCGTGTTGAGCTACATGTAAACAGGTCACACATATCAATCCACAGTGATTCGGCCACACTTAATAACTTGATCCGGGTCAAGGAAAATATCCTTCGACTGGTCTGTGACGTCATTGTCGAGTTAGATTCAAGTGAGGTCCAACTAACCCACTCGTTAAGGGGTATAATCAGCTTTAAAATGGCGACCTTGATCAGTCGGTGACATTTCCATAGAAACGTGAGTTGACCCAACTGTTAACCTAAAATGCGGAATAAATATATAATTTCTACTGAACGAATTTCAATAATTGTTTCTTGTATAAGTTCTGGAAGACTGTTGGTCGACACGAGTATATCTAAACTGTTGGACTGCATTTGGCTCACTAATAAGTACATCTAAGTTAGGAGGAGTCTAACACTTCACAATTGACGAGGCCAGAGCGACCAATGAACGAGGAAGCTGACAGATACAAGTACGACGACACGCTATACGACAACCAACCGCGTGTGGGTGTAGTGAACAGGATGAGTCTATATAAATAGAGAAAATATTGAGATTTTGACAACGAAATCGTGGTTCTAACAAGAATAGTTCTTCCTTGCCAAGTCGGAAACAATATGGTAAGTATAGGTGCTTTACAGATTTACTGTTCAAGGAACAATGGAGGTCAAATTAATTCAGGGGAATGTTTCAAATGTTGATCTAGAATATGTGTCTCTGTCAGCTTTCTCCAGGAAGATTCATGTCTGAGGCATTGTCCTGAATTGAATAGAACTCCTCCTGCTGGAAACCTTGTGCATCTGACGGCAAAATACGATCGTAGTATGCAAGATCTCTGGCGATACGTTTTCGTATCCTGTGTCTAATTCCTGTTAACCCGGGGCTAGGGGTCGATTGAATATCTTGAATGAATGAATGAATTAATTAATTAATGCATACTTTATTCACCATACAGAGGATATATACAAACTGTATAAACGGCGAGAATAAACCCTGACGGGCTTGTTTTATCGCATAGATAATAAATAATGCGTAAAGTTTTAGCAGCAAGAGTATAGGGGAGATTAGGGTACACTGTGACATTTTTAGCCTTTTTGCAAAAATTTCTGTTATTATTGTACTGTGGTTTAGCCTTCTATACTCTCGTTATAACTTATATCTTGATGACATAGCCATACAAACATTCTGAAATATCTGTTTTACTTTTAGAAACGCAAAAAAATGTGTCCCAGTTTGCTTCACTATGGGATACACTGGGACACCCACTGGGCTGCGATGGGACAATAATCAAAATATTTTTTATATCAAGTATACTAACATGTTTCATATGAGTTTAGAAGATTCACGCGATGTTTAAGTTATTTGCTAATTTAGACCCCTGCTTTACGTAAAATATTTCCCAGGGGCCAAATTTGAGGAAAACCTAGTTTGTTTGATTCTCATACCAAAGAAAGCACTAGACTTTGAAAATGTTAGTAAAACGCATCAAATCTGATGATTAGCATTTACTACCATCTAGGAAACAAAATAATGCATTTTAATAGCATTTTAGGATGAAAGTTGCCCCAATGTTCCCCGGCAAAAGTGTCCCAGTCTGCCACGTGGGGGTGATGCTAGTAGAAGATGTTTAGCCGGTTCTGGCCCAATGTTATATGTAATAATTCCGCTCCCCACTTTTTTGTTACTTAATATGTATTGCTCCCTATTTTTTTACATAATATGTTTTCTTACTTATAAGTATTGCTCCCCGTTTTCATATGTGGTATCACCTCAGTTCTATTTTTAGATCATGACATCATTGGGAAAACCCTTAGGGTCGGAAGGGTGACCTTTTGTCCTGGATGTGACCTTTGACCCGCGCACACAATCGCGGATAATCCGCGCGCGCGTCCGGATAACACGCGCGCGCTGCGTGGAGGCCCGGTGATACATAGTATCCTCTGTTACCTCTGCTCATTGTTTTGTTATTTACTACTCCTTGTGTTCATATGTAAGTTCTATTTTCTATCACCTCAGTTCTATTTTTAGATCATGACATCATTAGGAAAACCCCTGTTCTATTGTTATTGCCTGCTCCTTTGTTAGTTCTCGACAAGTACAGACGCGTCTAGGCAGCACAATAGACAATAAACAAAGAGTGGTGAGTCATACTATTGCTAATTCCCCTGCTCCTTTGTCTGTAGTTCTCGACAAGTTCAAACTTATCTAGGCAGTCTCCTCATAGACGAAGAGCGATGAGTCACGCTATCGATTGTCTTCATAGCTAAAATTTTATCTGCCCACAGTATTGCGAAAACCCGTATTCTTTTGTTATTGCTTGCTTCTTTGTCTCTAGTTCTCGACAAACGTGCCCCCGTGGTGAATCATACTATTGTTAATACTCCTGTCCCTTTGTCTTTAATTCTCGACAAGTACAGACGCGTCTAGGCAGAACAATAGACAACAATCAATGAGTCAAATGAGAGTTAATAAAGAAGTTCACACTTGTCCACACCTATATAAAGGTCCACGTGTACATCCCTGTTCATTCACCATGGATCAATACGAGAGGACCCTTATCAAGCTGAAAGCGGCATCTATCGCGGCGATATTATTACTCCTCATCCCTCTCATCGTGCTGTCTGCCTTTCGTACGTCCTGTGTAAAGTGCACACCCTGTATCACATGTTCACCGTGTCATGGTCCCCCAGAAACCACAGTGTCTCCGCCCTGTTCCTATCCCGATACCCGCGTAATCACCACCATTTCGAACAGAACCCTATGCACACCTATGCAGCAAGTAGCCATTGATAATCATATTCGAGCTATTGTTTGCTTATATGCCAAGACGCTGAGGGTGGATCTACGCTATTTCCTCAACGGTAAAGCTTCTATTAAAGGTCTCGTCCTAACACATACTCAGTGGACCCTCGTCAAGGATAGTACCCCTAAAATCGACATCGCCATACAGAATGTTCTAGAAAGCCAGCATAATCTTACATCGCTTAGTCCTTGATCCCTATAAAAGCACATCATTCATCTTTTAGCCCCAGTCGTCCAAATGGATCACTACATTATTGTTAGTAGCAAAGATTCGTTGTCATACTTCCCAGACATTACACCCTATAAATTTCGCGTTGCCTTGAACACGTGTCTCTGTTTAAGTGACACATGGGTGGTTGGTTTAGCGGAATTATTTATCAACAAGCAACCTCAATTCAAATCCAAGTCGTTGTTACTCGTGACTTGTAATATTTGCGGTGAATCCTTTGTAGGCGAGACTAAACTACCTCTCCTACGGACTGTAGATGTGACGAGTGTTTCCAAGAAAGCCATTACTAGGCTATATTCTACGCCACATTATCTCCCCATAGTACAAAATAGTGTCGACGTTCTCGACATCTATATAAAGACCGAAGATAATCTACCAGCAACCCTTCTGAGTGGTGCAATTACGATCACGCTCCACTTGAAAAAACTATGACGAATCGTCATTTGTATGTTCCCGACGTCAAAAAATGGATTCGTTTTTATCAGGATCAAGTCAACTCGGTACCGTACCCCACATCACAAAGCGGAAGAGGTCTTAGCATCATTCCTATTGAAACTCAAGTGCCACACAAACGTATAAATGTACCACCTATTACGCTAACATCCCCGTCACAACAAGCTGTTGATCAAGCCAAGTCTGAAATCCGTATAAATAAGAAGCGCACCTCATCTCCACCCATTATCTCCCAAGGACAGTTCAAACGTATAAAAAGAACATCACCTCCAAAGAAGCGAAAGATTCAATTTTTCTAGCTACACCATGGCGCTCCTTACTGACAAAGGCTTCCACGAAGGTCAACCAGAGACGTTATCTCTTTTTCAATTACCGCCTTCGCAAACAGCGGTGGAAAATCGTTACATCATTGACGTGAGGCCAACATCCCAATTCAACGATGGTGCTCCCGTTGAATTTAAGATATCAGGCCAGGGGTTAGATTATCTCGACCTGAAATCTTGTCGACTCTACGTGAAAGCTAAGGTCATGCACAGCGATGATACCCCGTTGATCAAGGATGAAAAATGCGGCCCTATCAATCAACTGCTACAGACCATGTGATCACAAATTGATGTATCTATGCAAGGTAAACTGGTGACGACCATGGAGAATGGTTATCCATACAAAGCCTACCTTCAGACCATTCTGAACTTTGGTGAAGACGCTAAAGAAACGCAACTACAGCTTCAACTGTTTGTAGCTGACGAGGGTGTTAATATAGATACCACAAATCCTGCAATAGGTGCAAATGCTGGACTTACAGAGAGACAGAAATTCATCGCCGAGAGTAATGCATTTGAGATGGAAGGAAACCTCATGCAGGACGTGTTTAAACAACACCGCTACCTGCTAAACAACGTTGATGTATACGTGAAGTTGTACCGGTCGTCGCCCCAGTTCATCTTCATAGCAGAAGCCGAGACTCCAGCCTACAAACTCGTTATTGAGGACATCAGCCTGAAAGCTTACAAAATACGCGTCAACCCTGGTGTCATACTCGGACACGCCAAAGCTCTCGAAGACAGTTCCGCGTTTTATCCCTACCAGAGCACGCAGGTTAAGATGATGTCCATATCTGCTGGACAGACCCTCTTCCGCTGGGACAACATGTTCCAGTCCGTTTACCCCAGCAAACTTATCGTTGGTTTCGTATCTTCCAAGGCCGTGGGAGGGGACTATAAAAAGAATCCTCTGAACTTTCATCACTTTAAGCTGACAAATCTGGCGGTAAACATAGACGGTGTCACTTCCCCGGGTCATCAAATAAGGACGAGGTTTGATACCGATCCTTACACCTCGCAGTTCACATCGGCCTACCTCACCTTATTCGACGCTATAGGTCAATCCGGAGAAAACTTTGGAAATGCTATAACCTTGTTGGAGTATCACAACGGCTACACGCTATACTCCTTCAACTTGGACCCTACCTTAGCCTCGAAAGACCACCTGCAGCTGTTGAAACAAGGTAACCTTAGACTGGAAGCGGTCTTCGGAGAACCACTTCCTGAAACCGTGAGCTGTATCACCTACGCGGAGTTCCCAGCCCTGATAGAGGTTGATAAGTCGCGGAACGTCATAGTCAACGCACCATGAATACCAACGAGCTTCGCTGCATTATTCGCTCCGATCACACGCTGCACGCTCGCGTCCGCGGGGTGTACCCGGCGGATAAGATTCCAAGCCACGCGTCTCTGACACCGGCTGCATATATCGTAAACACAGACCCGTCTACTCTTCCCGGTGAACATTGGGTAGTATTCTTGTACACCCGGGTAATGTTTTCTGGACATGGATGGGTTACCTTTGGCTCCATTCTAGGCCACTGATTGGCTAATACGGTGTTCAAAGCCAGTTTCATGCATTATGCTGATATAGAAAACACACAAGACAGGTTTTTTTGGTGAGATCAGTGAACAACAACAACGTGAGAACAACCACGTGAAACCTGAAGCCCAGAACAGGGGGCTTGTACATTGAAAGAACTGAAGCCCAGAACAGGGGGCTTGTACATTGAAAGAACTGAAGCCCAGAACAGGGGGCTTGTAAACTTAAGCCCAGAACAAGGGGCTTGACCATTGAAAGAACTTAAGCCCAGAACGGGGCTTGTACATTGAAATGATGGGCGGCCCACTCATATACGAGTACATCGCGGTCCTCGGCCTTGGCGTACTCGTCAAACATCTGTACGATGGTAGATAAGTGTCTTCCCCGGCATCGATGGACAGGTAAAACAAGCAATATTGTCCGCACGCGCTACTGGTCAGGCTTTGCAACACTGTTCCAACACCACGTCTCTGTACCTTGATCCATGAAGTCTGTTAAAGCGGGATGGAGGGGTGGCAGGCCGTACGGGTCAAAGTATTCCCCCTGCTGTTCTGTCAAGTACACGGCCACCCAATGTTCACCGGGCCGATCCATCGGGTCCGTGTAGAGAACGTATGCAGCAGGATACATACGGTCTAATGGGAACACATCTCGAGCGAACACCCCTTGAAAGACCATACGTGTCTCTGGGTCATTCTCCAGCACGGTGGTTATCTGGTCTGTATCCATGTTAGGTGGAGAAGTAACACAGGACGTTGCGCGCCTTGTCCACTCGAATGATGTTGTCAAACTCGGCGTAGCAGATCACATTGACGGTGGACCCCAGGCCTCGTGCAAAGTGGATTTCCAACCGTAAATTGCCTTGCTTGGCTAGGCCCAGCTGATGGTCGTTCTCTAAGGTGGGGGTCAGATCGAAACAGAACAACGTGTATCCGTTCGCGTAGTCCTCCCGACTGATCAAATTCCCTTCGTCCTGGTTGAATTGACCGGTGGCTGTAAACAGGCTCTGATAGGCTCGAACGAAATTCCTGCGCCCAAAGTTCGGTGTTAAGGCCGTGGCTGGGAGCTGTTGTCCATCCACATGCAGGGCCACAAAATTGATGCCGAAATGTTTAAAGTCAAACTGATTCTCTGGGTAGGCTCCGCTGAAACTGGTATTTTCCACACAGGCCAGGATCAATCGCTTGGGTAGTTCCCCCAGGAACAGATTTTCTTTGTTGGCGCCCATATTTCCAGCAGGCACAGAGAAGACTTTGGTTTGTACACGTCGGATAGGGTACTGGGCTGGTTTTGTTTCCAAGGCTTTCATGTGTCCCAATTGAACGGCTGGATTCGGTTTCACTTTTCGGACATACAGGACTGCGTTTTGGATTACAATCTTATAGTCAGCTGCATGTCCATCTACGTTAGTGGCCATCAAGGCGAAGGTCGGAGGCGCCCGTATCAGTCGGATTTTGATGGGGATCTTGTTCAAGAGGTACCGGTCTTGCATGAATATGTCTGCGTGTAGTCGACCCATGAGATCCACCGAGGCACCGTTCCCAGTGAAAGCCTTCCGTTTGTTATATCCCACATTGTCCACCGTGTCCATGTGCTCGGGTGTGTCCTGGTAGAATAAAGCGGCTGTCAGCTGAGATTGTTTAGCCTCTCGGCCATACGACAACAGTGTCTCGATGTAGGCTCGATAGGGGTACGTGTTGGTCGAGTCACTGATGAGTTTGCCGCTGAGAAAAATATCCACCTGGTGAAACATCGAGTGCAGCCCGTTGCCGCCCGTTGCAGCTTGGGTGATTCTGGAGCCATCCCCATTGACGACCTTGGCTTTCACATACAAGTATGTATGGGCTAAATCCACATAGGCCGTATCCGCATCACTGATGGTGAACTCGATGGGCACTGTTTCGTTGATGCTGGAGAGCGGGAGATGCTCCACCCATAATCCTTGTTCGGCACTGGTCTGTGTGGGCGGCACGGTCCACAAATCAAATTCACTGTTGGTGGAGGGACAGGACTCTGCGTGGATCAAGGACATGTTTTAAGAAAAGATATCCTGGGTCTTCGATGTGCGTCGTCGCTGGGTCGGTACTCGACTGGTGTGTGGTTTCGGTGGGGCAGCTCTTTTATTCCCTACGGTGCGTTGTGCTTTGGCCACCAAGACGCCTCCGCTTCTTTGCCCCGCCGTTTCAAGGCTTCTTTGGGTGCCGTACCCCCCAAGACATCACCAGCCACTTGCAGTCCACTGCGTACCGCTTGTTTGCCGATTGCTTTCAACCCACGCGTCACCAAGGGCAGGAACGTTTTGACGATGCTGCCGAGTATGTTCCCCAGTCCATGTCCTCGTTGCATGCGTGCACCGCTGAAGAACGGAAAGCCACCCCCGGCCTGTTGGGCATAATAGTCCATATAACTGCGTGCATCGCACTCGTAAGGTACTTTCATCATGCAAAGTGAGGAGCACGTGCTTGTCGAAAATGAAGTGTCCGCACCACTTTCCCGCGTTCGAATGCCACCGGTCGTCCCGTGTCATCTTTTATATCCACCGTGATAGTGTTGATGTCGGTTTGTCGTACGGTTAGGTAGAGCATGTGGGTGAAACTGTGGGTGACTTGATCTCTATACGTCTTTTTAATGGGGACCACCCGTAACAGAGGTGTGTTGATATCGCCCACGATGTGGTTGTCGACCACGTCCGAGTAGACGTAGAGTCCGTACATACCCGACTTCATATCCATCGGGATCTCGCCTTGGTGGGCGGTGTGACCAGTGAACATCTGTAGATCGAAACCCAGCATTTGCTGTAGGATAGGACTCCGTACGACACTCGCGTTGGGGGTGACGATAAGCTGTGCCTTGTCGTTGTGTGCGTTGTAATCGAAGTCCACGTGATTCTTGAAGGGAAAGGATTTGATGGGTTTTGAAGTATTCGTGACCTCCCGTAGAGCCTTATAATGCAACAGTCTTGACAGACCACCCATGAACGCCTTGGGGGTATCGTATTGGCCTTCGGGGAGGGCGAGTCGGGTGTTTTTGCCTTCGTAGGACACCTCGTACCGCACTTCATTGGCTCGCACCTTGTACCACGAGTAAGGGTATTGGATATCCACGAGGCCACATTCCCAGCGCCCAGGTAAATGCAACGGTTGCGGTAACTGGGTGACGTACTTGGCCACGGTGTTGTCAGAAAACACATCCAGTGAACTGTTACTGGGCAGGGTGAGGTAAAACATGGCGACTGAGCTGTCCTGCTGCTGCTGTTGGTTTTAATAGGTGTTCCAGGCCTTGGACGGTTGTGTCCGGCGTCGTGTTCGTCGCGGTGACTTGCTACGTGTCACGGCTCTGGAGATGTGAGGTGTCCTGATCGAGGGTGTTTTTTTAAAGGCCCGAAAAGAAGGTGCCCGTTGTGGTTGTGGTGTTTTGGGGGGTGACTCCGGTTCCCATTCGGATTCCCAAGAAGGTAGTGGCCCACTCGGCGATTGCTGGGTTCGCTGCATAAAGGCCCAGCGGTGGGGGTTCCCCACCAATTCCTGTGGTACATGCATGTCTTTCAAGGTTAGAGCGAAGACCTCCCATCCTCGAGGATCCGTGTGCGACCTGCGTTTACGCATCAGGTCATTCACTAAATCCGTCATGTGGGTGCCGAGATCCACCTGATTCTGTACCAGGAGTTCGCCTTTATCATTCCAAGTCATGTTAGGATTCTGTTTCATCCGTTGTAATACCAGGCCAGCTTGTTTCTTGAACGATGCAGGTGCACTCTTCAGCACTTCGTCTTCCACCCACTGTGGGGCTGTGGGTGGTACCCCTGGTAATGGCGGCTGTTGAAGTCGGCGGTGTGTCTCGTGGTGGTGGTGATGGTGGTGGTGGGGTAGAGAGGGTTTTGTATTGGTCCATGAACGTCATGTACCGTTGAAGCGTCTCATTGTACCGTTGTACTTTCTCACTGTCGCTTAACCCCGGTCTCTGTAAGATCTGTTGCATCTCTCCATCGAGGGCGTTTATGGTCTTCACCGTAGGTGGGACAGGGTAGGGTGATTGGAGGTTTTGAAGGAACCGTGTTTCGACGAGGACCATTTTTTTCGTGTGGTTCATTGTCGGCCGAAGAGTCCACCCAATACTGGACCCAACACGGAAGCGGCCAACGGTGCTAAGATGGCCCCGAGAAAGCCGCCTTTCTGTAACACCTTTTTCTTTTGTGTTTGAGGGACCCGCTTCTGGACTAAGATTCGGAGACCTGTCTTATGCTTGGCCAACTTGGTCTTCAGAACCGGAGTCAGTGGTACGTTGCCTTTTAACGGGTTGTACCCGATTTCGCACAGACAGCGTACAAGGCCAGGGCCCGCACCGCGTACAATGGTTCAGACAAACTCGGGTGGGGCCGCCTTCAATACATGGAGCGTGGGAGCGTGCTTCCGTACTCGCGCAGACATCATGTACAACTAATGCCGGAACCCACAACCCTTTTTATCCACCTCAGAGAACAGAGACAAAGTCAACCATGCTGTGGTATTCATTCTTTTTATTATCCCCATCATCAAACACACACTCCAGCTGGGGGAGCCACTGTGGGTGTGTTTGCATTATTTTTGCATGTACACGTGGTGGGCCTGTCCGGGAAAGATGCCGGTCCGTAGTCGAAGGTGGTCGGGGGTGGCTTGCTTGAGGTCGAAGAGCATATACCCGTGCTGAGGGGTGGTGACATCTTTAAAGGCTTCCAGCGCAAACGGTGTGCGGCCGGGATACATTTGTCTCGCCAAGTGCAGCAGTTGAGTGGTATCTCTCGGGTTCTTGAAGACCACCAGGTAGTGGGCATTTAAGCTGATGTTCCTATGTTCTTTGTTTTTACTGAACAGATTCTGCACAATATAGATGATGCTGAGCCGTCGATGGTGGCTGCCTTTGGTAAAGAGTTGGGTGACCCGCGCATCCGTCTCCGCCATGGGATCATCCAGAAGCACCAAGATGTCGGGTTCCAAATCGGCCAGGTTGGGTAGGCCTTCCACGAACGTGATGTGGGACATTGCTGCATACGCTTCCTGCCATTCTCCGTAACACCACACGACTCGGGCAATGGGTGGGGTGATCATGCTGTCGGCGTGTTGAAGGCGCTTCCTTACGAAGTGCGTTTTGCCGGAGCCCGTCGGTCCTGCGATGACGCAAGTGAAGGGATGCTGCCACCGAGGGTCCATGGTTCGAGGTGTATCCGTTGTCGTGGTAACCCGGTCTTGTAAATTTGGTACGAGTGAACTGGCGTGGTGGGTACAACGTCGGTCGTCGTTGTCTGTTCACTGCGAGGGATGATGGTGGTGGGTACAACGTCGGTCGTCGTTGTCTGTTCACTGTGAGGGATGATGGTAGTGGGTACAACGTCGGTCGTCGTTGTCTGTTCACTGTCAGGGATGAAATCCGGTGGGTTTTCAGACGTAGTGGGTGTTCTTGGTGTAGATGTGGAGCTTGGTGTGGAGCTCGACGTGGCTTGTACACGGGGTGTGGTGGTGACTGGCCTCGATACGGGGATGACTGGTGCTATCTGTAGACCGGTTTCACTGGTGGCTGGTGTTTTCAGTTGGTTAAGTAACGTGCTGACATACGCTACGTCGTAAAACACACCTCCGTACAACACACTCAGCAGGGTTAGCAGTATCACCACAAAGCCCACTTGCGCTTTGCGCGTTTTGGGAGACGCTGTGTTCAGAGGCAGCTGCTGTTTGTCCATAGCACTGTGGTCGGACGTGGAATGAAGGATGACGGCAGTGGTGTCTGGCTTTATAGTCGTTTCACCTGGTTGGCAGCGACCCAGGAATTGAAGGAACTGGGCCAGCCTTGCCATTTGACGAAATGAAACAGTTTGCCACGTCGACGTTCCGTTTTCAAAATCTGCTCCACCGTGTAGTAGTCTTGCTGTGTTTTTACGACAGGCTGTAATTCCATCTCGTAAAACTTCCCTAGCAACGGTTCCCCTTGAAGATCTTCCAGTTCATAGACTCGCTGATGTTGGTGTAGGCGACATTTAATCAGGAAGTGCTCATCGCTCCAGTTGGGCAAGTAACTTTTCTCGAACTTGCCTTTGACTTTACTGATCCGTACAGGGTCCCCGACCTTGAACACCGCCTTCGTCGTTCGCTGCGATTGCCTGGGGTACAAGACACACCGGACTTAGGCTTCATTGCGTTGGGTTACGGTAATGGGGCTCTCTCTATACTCCGATGATAGGCTCCATTGTAACCACTCACAAGTTTCGGGAGAACATCGATGTACCGCCTTGTATTCTTATAGGTGAAATATTTATACATGCGGCCTTTGAATGTCCTGTTGAACCTTTCCACCACGGAAGCCTTGGTCTCGTTGTACGTATGGAAGAATAACACCTTATGGGCTTTCAGAAACTGTTGGAACGGTCTGTTGAGGAATTCCGTGCCTTCGTCGGTTTGCAAATACAAAGGTTTGCGCCCGGTCTTGAAGATGTCTTTGAACGCACGCTTACTTCGATAGGATATCGATGCACGTCAAGATATACCGATTTCCATCGTTGTGTTTGGCAAAGGCGCTCATATCAACCAAATCCGCTTACCACTGGGCATCTATTCCTCCCACGATGACCCGGTTCCGTAGAAAATGGCGACGGACAGATCGATGTAAGGTGTAGGTGTCTTGTTTTCTTAACCAATCTCGGACTTGGGCACGTTGTATCCCCTGGGGTTTGGCCGTTCGATAGAGAGCTGACAATGCACTATAGGCCGCCGGACTGTCGGGACTGTAGTATAAGTTATCCAACACCTTCTCCCAGCGCTTCATGGTGACAAATGATGATGGACCCTGGCTCTATCGTTTATTTATAACAGGTATATCTTGGGCCGGAGTTTCTTTCTGATTTTCTTCGTTGGCTTCCACAGTGTCCATGGTAAATGACCAGTCCAATTCGTCTGATGACCGCTTGATAAGCACTTGATCCACATCTACCACGCCATCTTCCAATGCAGACCACAGATCAGGGTGAAGGGTAAAATGCACTGTACCCCCCATCTAGCCGAGCCAATTGAGCAACGAAAGGGCCGCGTCGGATGTACACATCGTGACACAAGTGGATGAGGTCGCCGTCCAGTTCACCAGACAACACCCGTTTGAATTTGGTCCACCCCTCCCGGGACAGACGAATGTGGGCCTGGCACGGTTGTGTAGGGTCCGCATCACAGATGTCTCCCACCTCCTCCATGATATCGACCTTATCCGCATAAACGTGCAGGAAGACCTCGGGGGTCAAGCTGAGATACGCCAGTATTATATGCTCCGTCATGGTCAGTACGTGAATGGTACCAGATTTGACTGTCTCTCGTATTTATAGGGAGAACCCCTTGAGATCAAAGGATCGGGTGGTCATGTCACTGGGCTGACTGAGTCTAGCCGGGTAATCAATGGCATCGTCGTCTGGTTCATGGCTAGACATTTGTTCATTGGATTCTGCCGCCGCTTCTCTCAGGGCACGAGCTCACTCCAACTCGTCTGATGACCGCTCGTCCGGTGTAAACAGCTGATCCACGATAGGCACCACTTTCTCGAAGGCTGTCCACAGATCGGGGTCTAGGGTGAAGCCTCGCGTAGGGTCTTGGTAGTGGCCCAGGCGTGGGAAGTCCACGGTGTACGTAGATGGCATTGTCTATGTGGATGAGGTGTCCGTCGAGCTCGCCGCTCAACACGCGTTTAAATTTGGTCCAGCCGTCACGGTGTAGCGTAACCGTATTCGATTCGGTCTCAGCGGGCGACCAGCAAACATCTCCACGGTCTTCCACGAGGGTGACTTTATATTCATAGACGTGTAACCCCACCCGGGGAGTAAGGGGAAGGATGGCTCGTAGAACTGGTGACATGCTTGATCCAATGACGATCGTTGAATGACACACACTGTGTCTGACCCTCGTATTTATAGTCAGATGCCACTGTCAATGCCACCGCGCCAGGGTCAATAGGGCACAGACTAGTGTGAGGCCAACCAGCCGTCGCTGTTTCCGGCGTGAGCGCTCGTGGTCCATAGCCCAAGCATCAAGGATGGCTGTCATACTCCAGTAGTGGTGAGTGATGGCACACCTCTCCATCGAGTGCACTCTGTCGAGGACCGCTTCTGTGAACTCGTTCAGGATCTGGCGTCGCCCCTCGTTGTCGTCGCCATCAGCAAACATGGACCGGACCACTGCTCGGTAACCCGTGAGTGAATTAACCACGGTGGCATGCTGTAAAATGCGAGTCGCACAGGGCTGGATCTCCGTCATGGCTCTGCAACCGTAGAAATGAAGGTGTGGGATCCAGAGGGACGTGTTTTATAGACCAGGTCACACATGCGCGCCTAGACGTCGGGTGTAGTCCGTCATACGTACTATTCTGATGGGTTAGTCCAAAAAGGAGAGCAACAACAACACAGATTACAGATCAATCCTTTTATTATGCGTGAACATCATAGGAATGCATGTACTGACCTGTCTGGGGGTTTTCCACAATGTCGTTCACCTTCGTGTCTTTTCGGGTACGTCCCTGTCTTTTCGGTAGAGTCCGTGTCTTTTCGGTAAAGTCCGTGTCTTTTCGGTAAAGTCCGTGTCTTTTCGGTAACGTCCGTATCTTTTCGGGTATATAGGAGGGTCTTGAAGGGGGCGACTGTATGTGACGTGTTGTATGTGTTTTTCTCGGCGACGTCCGTGTCTATCATCCGGGCACATCACGTCTGCGCCTACATTGGGGTATGTATGAGGGTCTTCATGCACGCGCGCGCGCTGTGGATTCACCCACGCACTTCCCGATAACCCGCGCGCGCTGCAGCATCAGATCACCCCCGCGCGCGCGCGCGCTGCGGCCGGGGCAGGCCAGGCCGGGCCGTGAAAAATCCCGGAGGTTGAACATCCGGACGTCTAAGAGAACATTGGAACTCTTCTGGGTTTGGAGGTGAAACCCGGAAGTGATGTCACATCCCACGTGACCTGCGCAGCAGAATGGAAACGACACCCTAGTCTAGCCCCCGCACATAGGCTTCACATGGATACCTCACTCGATCCCATCGGCCCACTAGTGGCCCACCTAGACCCCAACACGTCTATTTCCATACCCTTTGTCCACTGCGCATGCGCAGAGTGACGATATTTCAACCCCGCACTCACCCCATCAGATGCCCCCTCACATAGGCTTCACATGGATACCTCACTCAATCCAATCGGCCCACTAGTGGCTCCCCTAGATCCCAAAACGTCTATTTCCATACACTTTGTCTAGTGCGCATGCGCTTCACTCACTCACTCACTCACTCATTCACACTAACTCACTCACTCACTCACTCACTCACTCGCACACACGCGCGCATACACTCACACTCACAGGTAACTCTACCAGGTAGTTGGATGGAAAAATAGGCCGTTATCTACTCCAAATGCACTCCATCGCATTTCCAAACTCCCGCTTTCGCTTCTACTCTCACTGATGACGTTACCAGTGACGTTACATGTGACTTGGACATCCCTTCAAGTCGCGGTCCACACCCCGAGAGCTACAAAATAACACTTTCATAGACACATTCGAACAAATAGTGGCCCATATCGGCCTCAAAATGTATGTTTCCATACTACGGCCTGCCTGCGCATGCGCAGAATGACGATATTCCTAACACCCGTCCACCCAGGCGGATGCGCCCTCAGGTATGCATCACATTGATACCTCACTCGGCTCAGTCAGACCATTAATGGCCCACCTAGACCCTAAAACGTTCCTTCCAATGCACTTTTCCCACAATTCCCTGTCTGCGCATGCGCAGAATGTCGAAAACGGCCGACTCACTAGTCCAGGCGGATGCCCCCTCACGTATCCTTCACAACGATACCTCACTCGACCCCATCGGCCCACTGGGGACACCTAGACCACAAAACGTCTATTTCCATACCCTTTTCCCACAATTCCCTGTCTGCGCATACGCAAAATGTTGAACACGAATGACACACTAGTCCAGGCGGATGCCCCCTCACGTATCCTTCATATTGATACCTCATACGACTCCATAGGACCACTAGTGACCCACCCAGACTCCAAAACGTCTATTTCCATACCCTTTTCCCACAATTGCCTGTTTGCGCATGCGCAGAATGCCGACAACGACCGAGAGACTAGTCCGGATGGATGTCTCCTCACATAGGCTTCACATTGATACCTCATACAACTCCATCGGCCCATTAGGGGCTCCCCTAGATCCCAAAACGTCTATTTCCATACCCTTTGTCTACTGCGCATGCGCAGAATGAGGTCAGTTTCACGTCACACTCATCCCTTCGGATGCTCCTTCACGAATGCTTCACATTGATACCTCATACGACTCCATCGGACCACTAGTGGCCCACCTAGACCCGAAAACATCTAGAGGGACCCATACCGGGTCCAGTTTTCGACACTAGATGACCACATTCCGACAAAATGGCCAGTTTTCGACACCGGACGTGCCGCCATCTTGAACCAGAAGGCAGATACCGCCATCTTGGATATGTCCCATAATGCACCGGGTCAAAATACTCGCTTCTGATTGGCTGAGAACACTCTTGCGCACACCTCCTCATGACCTCCACCATAAACCGGAAGTGACGTCATTACATCCGGGTGAAATATGGTCGAATTTAACGGCTCCCTACTACTGGGGGCGCTAGCTTTCTGTTGATAATATTGTAGTGTGCTTTTTGTACTTAATGAAGGAGCTAGACGGCTTGTCCCAGTGTGCCCCATGTCATACTGTACCCCAATCTCCCATAAGGATGGTTATAGTAGGCATGTGTGGTGGACATAATAGTTCATATAGTGGGTGTAGCAATAAGTCCCCTCTTAGGTGTATATAGATTCATATTGGGTAATGGAAAATATGATGAAGTGATGTATGTAAACAAATAATCGTAAACAATGAATAAAAATGAAATCTCTAGATCAGTTCGTATTGAACAGATGTTTCGTTATTTCTCGATTAAATAAACATTTTGAAGAAATATAGACTTCAGGGTGGAAGACGGTCCTTTCAATTATGCAGTATAGAATGAGAGTTGTGACTCTTGTGTTTAACATCTCCATGATGTTGAAGTGATGCAGACAATACTGAATATAGAATGTAGACACAATATTGAATATAGAATGCAGACACAATATTGAATATAGAATGCAGACACAATATTGAATATAGAACGTAGACACAACATTGAATATAGAATGCAGACACAATATTGAATATAGAATGCAGACAAAATATTGAATATAGAATGCAGACACAATATTGAATATAGAATGCAGACATATTATTGAATATAGAATGCAGACACAATATTCAATATAGAATGCAGACACAATATTGAATATAGAATGCAGACACAATATTGAATATAGAATGTAGACACAGACACAATATTGAATGTAGAATGTAGACACAATAATGCCGATTATTTTCCTCTGGATGTAAGGGTAGATATTCAGTATTATGTTTGCTATATTCTATTAACCCAATCTGACCTGGGCGATTTTGGGTGTACCGCAGCCTCGGGGGGGGGGGGGCATTAAGTGCTCCTATATATTTTCGCTATCGCAAAGGCTAGAGGGCTGAAACTCACCACACTCTATCTTTGGGTCAAGCTGTACAAGAATATGTCAAAAAGATGGCCACCATGATGACATCACAGTGACGTCATTTTCAAAAAGGGTATTTTGGACGATTTTTTTTGTTTTTTATTTTCCTCGAAAAAACTGCATGGTAAATTATTAAATAATAATCTGATATGAAATAAAACATGTTTTACCCACTTTTTCATGCAGAAGAGCAAAAAAATGGAAGAAATCTGACGAAACATCAGTTTTCTGGTACCCCACATGGCCGCCATTTTGAATTTACCCAGGATCCTCTGCTCGGGGGGGGGGGGGCGGGGATCATGCAAATAGGCTCAAAATGACCCTAATATAAAAAAGCGGAAAAATCACGGAGTTTCAGCTCTCAATGTTTTGTCGTTCCAGAGATACGAGCAAAAAACCAACAGGGGGGGGGGGGCGGAAAGTGCCCCCCCCCCTTTCCCAGGCCAGGTAGGGTTAAGTATTCTGCGGATTCCGTAAATTCAATGATGATGATGTACACAGTGTAAAACAGTGAAAACATTGGACTATTAAAATTGAAAAAAAAACAACGTCCCCTCACCCGCTTATCAGTTTCAGAAATTTGGAGGAGGAGTGGTGTGCTGGAACGTTTTCTATTTGGAATTACCCAATGCCAACATGTAAATGAATTATTATGATATAGATATTATTTTGGTTTCAGATTGTCAAAATCGTAATTATACTGGTCTCAGCCTTGGGATTCAGTCAGGCGTGCCAAGAATGCGGAAACGGGGTGAGAACTCTCTATCTATTTTGAATATGACCAAACGATGCACAAAGATCAATTACGAATAAAGATGCAATACCTTGTGATGTACATTCTTTCTAAATAATCATCTTATCATTATATTTACTTTAATTAGGAAAATAGTGACCGAAGAAAGAAAAGGCCTAAGAGGTGCCATTTTGAAACGTAATCATTTACATGTGTCATCTATACTTATTTTCTCATCTGCACAGTGCAGATTACAATTAAGCTGCGTTCCTGCAATGACGTGTTCAGGAAATACCATTACCAGTAACCAGAGTGCTGGGGGTTCAGTGGATCAGCCCACATTCCCTTCTTGGGCAAAAGATATTATGCTAAAGCATTCTAGCGATGAATGCACCTAACATTTGGAATCCTTGACTGATCGAGGGGCAACATTAATATATAAATACGCACTGTATATTTTTTTTCTAACAGTTACTTCCTTTTGCTTGTAGTTGCGTTCTTGTAAGGACGTGTTGAGGAAATATCCCGACGCAACCAGCGGTATCTACATCATCGACACCAACGTTGGGACCTTAAATGTCTACTGTGAAATGGAAGCCAATGGCGGTGGTTATACTTTCCTACCTAAATCCGCCATAACCGTTGGATCCAAACTGGATCTGTCCGACATGTACACGGACTCTTCCAACGTGCTCCTCAGGTTTAAGACAAATGGTGAACAACCCTTTTCCGTACTCGAGCAACTCTCTAAATACAAAGTTCTCCCCATCAGTGTCCAGATAAACTCGTTTGACAGATACACTAAGCCAGTGAATACCGCGATGGGAGCCTTTCTTTATCTTGGTTTCATTTTGAACGATGTCGCCAACCATAAGACGACGCAGGGTCTGAAATCAGAGGGTGTGGATGTCACCTTTAACAACTGTGACAAGAATCCCAACAGCTATTTCGCATTCTTTCCCAATCCACGCAACGTGACGCCAAATCCATTCCTGTCTGGAGCAAAGTACACTATGCAAACTCGGATTCTGCAGGCTTCTCTCCTCGTCCCAAGCTACCCAGTAATGCCAGCAGATTATTTCTTCTTTACTGAAATGCATTTTGGCGGTTGTGGTCTATACACAAGCACCAATCAGTGGAGTGAGGTTGATTCAATGGCTATAGGAATGAGGTAATTTCTACGTCCAATATGGGGATCTTACCCAATTGTTCAGCACAATAGTTGTCAAGTCCCAACAGCGTAGACGTTGCAATCTGGATATATCTAGACATCAAACATTAGGAATCAATGATACCAAAAATCTGCAGCAAAATATAGAAACAAAAAAGACCGATGTAACTTGCAATCTCTCATTGTTAGGCAAGGCAGTTGGCTATATGAAAATTAACTTTTAATTGTATTTTCAATTGACTTTGCATCCTATAAATAAAACTCATATTACTATTACAGACTTGTGCTATGTAATTCAATTGTGCAAATGTAAAATCACATATTGGATATGGAATTTAAATGTTACAAGTGCGAAAAAAGGTTTTTTTTACATTTTTCATGAATATACAGATCTTTCGTGTAGTATAGAAAGGCGTCTTCCCTAATAATTGTCCTGAATTTTGGTGTAATTAGTGGTGCCTTTCTGTAGGAGCAGTGTGCGCATCCGGTATCAATTTGCCGATATAGGTTTCAATTTCCCTTCCTGTTGCGCAACTTCCGGTCAAGTGACTTTCGGTGCACGAGTCCTTCGGTAAACAAGTCTAGACATGCCGGATCAAGACTCATCTTTTCATAGCAAAAACAACTGGTCCGCGACATTATCTTGAGCATAGGGGCAAGTGGTAGACCCATGCAGGTCCGTGTCATCAAGGGAACTGGACTTATCGCGGTCGGGCTCTGATGGGTGGACTGAGCATAAGCAACCGATAGTGGAACGCTTTACTTAGAATGAGAGGGGTGCGAGACATCGTGGTTTCATCCACCGAGATTCCTGGATCAAGGCATGTGCCCTTGGGAAATGCCGGTAAGGAATTATGGGTGCGCAAGCGCTATCGAAAGTGGAACTCACTACCGAGAACGAGAGGGATGAGAGACTTCTGAATTTCAGCCAACATCACACCTGGACCAGGCATGCGCCATAGAGTATTGTGAACAGGAGTTTAAGGGGGCGCATGCGGAATCGGAAGCGGAAAGTTCTAAAGATATCGAGAGGGTGTGAGACATCGGGGTTTCACCCAACAAGACCCGTGGACATGCACCATAGGGTATTGAGGATAGGGGATTAGAAATATGCAGTCAGTATATTTGTCTGTGGGGTCATATGACTTTTTGTCAGTACGCCGGCATCGTTTTCGACCAATCTTTCAATGCGGTGTTGAATTATGGGTGCGCAAGCGTAGTCGGAAGTGGGACGCTCTACCGAGAACGAGAGATATCGTTTTCAAGATTTTCAAGAGTTGAGAGATATCCTCCTCACTATCAAACTAAGGGATAAGCTTAATTCTACCAGATAGGGGGTGGGCATAATTTTGGACGTGCGCACTACGCTGGCGCGAGAGCTCCACTATTTACACCGGGATTCAGGGCGCCACAAATACTAATGAAAATCGCCTTTTTATACTACAGGCCTGGCCCGAAGTCAGCTTAACTGGTAAAGGATATGAGACGTTTATAAACGATAAACTCCATTGTGTGTGATGGTAATGAAGTCAAGTTTCTTTTATCGATCCAAATCTTCCGCTAAATTATATTTTTAGTAATGTACACATACTGACGAAAAAAAAATGCGATGTTCAATTGTGTAAAAATCGATTTACGATTGATCAAAATGTGTTTCCTGTCTACTTTGGTATTGTTTAGGCATTTATATATAGGGGATATTCTCTTATAACAAAATATGACATCTCAAACCAACACGTATCATTGTGTCCAGGACATAATTGAAACCTACGACTTTCCCTGGACCACTCGGGACGGATGCCGAGTAACGCCACTGTAATACGACAGATTGTTCCCATGAATAGTTTTCAGACCCAAATATAATATATAATGCATACAGCTTAACTTTGAAATATATTATAATATCACAAGAGCAATATGTATCGAGTGGACAACCCGGAGAACAGGGAGGACAACCATTCCGGACGATCGGAAAACCGGTACTGGGGAAAACCATTACTGCTGTCGTCACTGTCTATGATTCTCGCGATACATGTACACATAAGCTTACACATGCACAGCATTCTGAGTTCCGTGATGAAATAATAAAAACAAAAAAAATAGTTGGCACGAATGTACAGATATAAAGATATATCTAATGTATACAGGTTTACAAGTTTGGCCTTTGCATATGGTAAGTTATTGGCGGTTATTGGCATATAAATATAAGCTTACACACGAAGGTCAAGGTTAGGATTTTGACATTTGAAGAATGCTACCACGTCATTCCAGACCTGTTGAATCATACGTAAAAATCAATCAAACATCACTGTTTAAAGCGTTTAATCAAGTTAATTAGCCACAATCTGTGAGAAGTTCGAGAAATGGAAAATAGAAAATTATAGACATTTTGTGATCTACAGATAGAGAGGTAATCCGCAAAACATTACGTAATTGCTGCATATTCAGCTCATGGAATACTGGTTCATAATTAACAAAACCGTAAAAATTAACAACCAGGAAGTTATTAAACATTGACAGCAACAAAAACCAACACGGTCAGATAATTGTTATTAATTTAAGAAACGAAGCATTCAAATTGGCATTTTGTTACCAAATTTGGTAACATTATTTATTTCCGTACTTAACTGAACTGTTTATAATTCTGATTTAGAATTTGACTAACTTAAACTATATAATGATAAGTTTTTCAAGTTTTTCATTAAATACGAAAAAATAAGACAGTGTATCTCAGGAATACGACTGTATTAATTGTATTCAAAATATTTCAAAACCTTATACAGGTTCTTTCATGGAGCAAATGACGGAACTCGCCGTAGACAAATCGAGTGTAATTCAAAACCGTTCAGTGAAACTGTGTTATTATGTGAAGAATTGGATCCTCATTGATCAGGTTTCAATTTTATAGCTGTACGAATGTGCTATCTTATTTCATTTTATAAAACCAGTTTTGATCAATTAAAATCCTGAGTTTTAGTTCGTATACATGGCGATATCTACAGACAAATAAAACTGTTAGTAAAAGTGTCAATATGATTTAATGCATGGTACGATTACCGGCTAACGGTTATCCAGAATGGCGAATGTTTCATCATCCCACACGTTTGCACCATAACAACTCGAATATCACGCGGTCATGTCAGGGGCATCATGGTATAAACATTGACCCTGAGTAACAGATTCAAGTCACAATACATGACAAAATTAAAGGCGATTTGGTGAGATCAATTAAGATAGTTCATGTTTTTCATGTATAGGTGAAAAATAACTTCGAAATTTAAAATACTTTGAATGGGAGAGAACTAACTGAGAAAACTTTTCTTGTGTAATTAAATGCAACAAGGAGGACAAAACAAATTTCTGGTCAGATACAAGGAACAGTTTTGGTGAATCAAATGTGTGAATCAGAAGGGTGAACTCTGGAGATGGGCGAACCAAAATGTAATGTCAACCAGAAGGGTAATACAGGTTTGGGTGAACCGAAAGGGTAACACAGTACAGGGTGAACCAGAATGGTAAATAGATCTGTTCGAACTAGGATGGTAATAAAGTTCTTGCGAAATCCACAGAGTAATAAAAAGGATAACAATAATGTTCTTGGTGAACCAGAAAGGTGACCTTCTTGGTGACCCAGGATGGCAGTAAAATTCTGTTTGAGCCAGAATGACACTAAAGTTCCCGGGAATCAGGGGGTTATACAGTTCTGGGTGAACCCGAAGGGCTATACAATTTTTGGGAACCAGAAGAGTAATCCAGTTTTGCGTGATCCAGCAGGGCGATAAAGTTCTGCTCGAACCAGAAGGCTAACATAGGTGTATCAAAGGGTAAAAAGTTGTGGACAGAAGGGTGAACCAGAAGGGTAGTATCGTTAGTTGAGAATCAGAAGGGTTAGATAGTTTTTTGGGGGAACAGATGAGTATTAACGTTCTCAGTGAACAGGGATGGTACTAAAGTTATTAGGAAACCAGATGGATAATACAGTTCTGCATGGGTGAACCAGGAGGGTTATAAAGTTCAGATTGAACCAGAAATGTTATAAGTTATTGTGGGAGAGTAAGGTTATATAGTTCTAGTTGAATCAGAAGGGTACCTATAATACAGTTCTGGGTGAATTAATAGGGTACCGGTAATACAGTTCTGGGTGAATCAGAAGGGTACCGGTAATACAGTTCTGGGTGAATCAGAAGGGTACCGGTAATACAGTTCTGAGTGAATCAGAAGAATGCCGGTAATACAGTTCTGGGTGAATCAGAAGGGTACCGGTAATACAGTTCTGGGTGAATCAGAAGGGTACCGGTAATACAGTTCTGGGTGAATCAGAAGGGTACCGGTAACACAGTTCTGGGTGAATCAGAAGGATGCCGGTAATACAGTTCTGGGTGAATCGGAAGGGTACCGGTAATACAGTTCTGGGTGTATCAGAAGGGTAGCGGTAATACAGTTCTGGTTGAATTGGAAGGGTACCGGTGTGGAGGCTAAGAATGTCCGCTGGCTGAGAGTTTCCGGTCCCTATCTTCTAAGCCAGCTAGAACACATTCTTCACATTGGGAACAAGTGTCCGTCCTCGGCTGCAATAGAAAAGGATATGAAAAGGTCTCTAAGAACCAGGCATTCTTATCCATCACACCGGTAATACAGTTTTGGGTGAATCAGAAGGGTACCGGTAATACACTTCTGGGTGAATCAGTATTGTACCGGTAATACAGTTCTGGTTGAATCAGTATTGTACCGGTAATACAGTTCTGGGTGAATCAGAAGGGTACCGGTAATACAGTTCTGGGTGAATCAGAAGGGTACCGGTAATACAGTTCTGAGTGAATCAGAAGGGTACCGGTAATACAGTTCTGGTTGAATCAGTATTGTACCGGTAATACAGTTCTGGGTGAATCAGAAGGGTACCGGTAATACAGTTCTGGGTGAATCAGAAGGGTACCGGTAATACAGTTCTGGTTGAATCAGAAGGGTACCGGTAATACAGTTCTGGGTGAATTAATAGGGTACCGGTAATACAGTTTTGGGTGAATCAGAAGGATGCCAGTAATACAGTTCTGGGTGAATCGAAAGGGTACCGGTAATACAGTTCTGGGTGTATCAGAAGGGTACCGCTAATACAGTTCTGGGTGAATCGGAAGGGTACCGGTAATACAGTTCTGGGTGAATCGGAAGGGTACCGGTAATACAGTTCTGGGTGAATCAGTATTGTACCGGTAATACAGTTCTGGTTGAATCAGTATTGTAACGGTAATACAGTCTGGGTGAATCAGAAGGGTACCGGTAATACAGTTCCGGGTGAATCAGAAGGGTACCGGTAATACAGTTCTGGGTGAATCAGAAGGGTACCGGTAATACAGTTCTGGTTGAATCAGTATTGTACCGGTAATACAGTTCTGGGTGAATAGGGTACCGGTAATACAGTTCTGGGTGAATCAGAAGGGTACCGGTAATACAGTTCTGGTTGAATCAGAAGGGTACCGGTAATACAGTTCTGGGTGAATTAATAGGGTACCGGTAATACAGTTCTGGGTGAATCAGAAGGATACCGGTAATACAGTTCGGGGTGAATCGAAAGGGTACCGGTAATACAGTTCTGGGTGTATCAGAAGGGTACCGGTAATACAGTTCTGGTTGAATCAGTATTGTACCGGTAATACAGTTCTGGGTGAATCAGCATTGTACCGGTAATACAGTTCTGGGTGTATCAGAAGGGTAGCGGTAATACAGTTCTGGTTGAATTGGAAGGGTACCGGTGTGGAGGCTAAGAATGTCCGCTGGCTGAGAGTTTCCGGTCCCTATCTTCTAAGCCAGCTAGAACACATTCTTCACATTGGGAACAAGTGTCCGTCCTCGGCTGCAATAGAAAAGGATATGAAAAGGTCTCTAAGAACCAGGCATTCTTATCCATCACACCGGTAATACAGTTTTGGGTGAATCAGAAGGATACCGGTAATACAGTTCTGGGTGGATCAGTATTGTACCGGTAATACAGTTCTGGTTGAATCAGTATTGTACCGGTAATACAGTTCTGGGTGAATCAGAAGGGTACCGGTAATACAGTTCTGGGTGAATCAGAAGGGTACCGGTAATACAGTTCTGAGTGAATCAGAAGGGTACCGGTAATACAGTTCTGGTTGAATCAGTATTGTACCGGTAATACAGTTCTGGGTGAATCAGAAGGGTACCGGTAATACAGTTCTGGGTGAATCAGAAGGGTACCGGTAATACAGTTCTGGTTGAATCAGAAGGGTACCGGTAATACAGATCTGGGTGAATTAATAGGGTACCGGTAATACAGTTTTGGGTGAATCAGAAGGATGCCAGTAATACAGTTCTGGGTGAATCGAAAGGGTACCGGTAATACAGTTCTGGGTGTATCAGAAGGGTACCGCTAATACAGTTCTGGGTGAATCGGAAGGGTACCGGTAATACAGTTCTGGGTGAATCGGAAGGGTACCGGTAATACAGTTCTGGGTGAATCAGTATTGTACCGGTAATACAGTTCTGGTTGAATCAGTATTGTAACGGTAATACAGTCTGGGTGAATCAGAAGGGTACCGGTAATACAGTTCCGGGTGAATCAGAAGGGTACCGGTAATACAGTTCTGGGTGAATCAGAAGGGTACCGGTAATACAGTTCTGGTTGAATCAGTATTGTACCGGTAATACAGTTCTGGGTGAATAGGGTACCGGTAATACAGTTCTGGGTGAATCAGAAGGGTACCGGTAATACAGTTCTGGTTGAATCAGAAGGGTACCGGTAATACAGTTCTGGGTGAATTAATAGGGTACCGGTAATACAGTTCTGGGTGAATCAGAAGGATACCGGTAATACAGTTCGGGGTGAATCGAAAGGGTACCGGTAATACAGTTCTGGGTGTATCAGAAGGGTACCGCTAATACAGTTCTGGGTGAATCGGAAGGGTACCGGTAATACAGTTCTGGGTGAATCGGAAGGGTACCGGTAATACAGTTCTGGTTGAATCAGAAGGGTACCGGTAATACAGTTCTGGGTGAATTAATAGGGTACCGGTAATACAGTTCTGGGTGAATCAGAAGGATACCGGTAATACAGTTCTGTGTGAATCGGAAGGGTACCGGTAATACAGTTCTGGGTGTATCAGAAGGGTAGCGGTAATACAGTTCTGGTTGAATTGGAAGGGTACCGGTGTGGAGGCTAAGAATGTCCGCTGGCTGAGAGTTTCCGGTCCCTATCTTCTAAGCCAGCTAGAACACATTCTTCACATTGGGAACAAGTGTCCGTCCTCGGCTGCAATAGAAAAGGATATGAAAAGGTCTCCCAGTTGATGCTGGGTCGACATCGGGCCTTACAGACTAGTATTTTGTGTTAAATGCCATCATTTTCATCTGACGACGATACAGCTCACCAATTCCCAGTGTACGAGTTGTCACAGCGAAACAGCTCACCAATTACCAATATACGAGTTGTCAGAGCATTTCCACCATAGCTCTCTAGATTTGTATCTAATACCGCTTATGCCGGTGCTAGAGGCCGTGTGGTCATATCATCCAAGTTGCCACATGAACAGGTACAATAAAAGCGTACCTGAGATACAACACATATCACGAATCGTTAGATTCTTGGTATGTGCTTTAGAATAGGTTAACCGAAAGGCTATACTGTGAAGTCATGTGGCTCTGTCAGTATGTCGGCACCTCCTCCCACTTCCCTTATATGTGTTGTAATCTAATAACCAGGCATTCTTATCCATCACACCGGTAATACAGTTCTGGGTGAATCAGCATTGTACCGGTAATACAGATCTGGGTGAATCAGTATTGTACTGGTAATACAGTTCTGGGTGAATCAGTATTGTACCGGTAATACAGTTCTGGGTGAATCAGTATTGTACTGGTAATACAGTTCTGGGTGAATCAGAATATTGTACCGGTAATACAGTTCTGGTTGAATCAGTATTGTACCGGTAATACAGTTCTGGGTGAATCAGTATTGTACTGGTAATACAGTTCTGGGTGAATCAGAATATTGTACCGGTAATACAGTTCTGGTTGAATCAGTATTGTACCGGTAATACAGTTCTGGTTGAATCAGTATTGTACCGGTAATACAGTTCTGGGTGAATCAGTATTGTACCGGTAATACAGTTCTGGTTGAATCAGTATTGTACCGGTAATACAGTTCTGGGTGAATCAGCATTGTACCGGTAATACAGTTCTGGGTGTATCAGAAGGGTAGCGGTAATACAGTTCTGGTTGAATCGGAAGGGTACCGGTGTGGAGGCTAAGAACGTCCGCTGGCTGAGAGTTTCCGGTCCCTATCTTCTAAGCCAGCTAGAACACATTCTTCACATTGGGAACAAGTGTCCGTCCTCGGCTGCAATAGAAAAGGATATGAAAAGGTCTCCCAGTTGATGCTGGGTCGACATCGGGCCTTACAGGCTAGTCTTTTGTGTTAAATGCCATCATTTTCATCTGACGACGATACAGCTCACCAATTCCCAGTGTACGAGTTGTCACAGCGAAACAGCTCACCAATTACCAATATACGAGTTGTCAGAGCATTTCCATCATAGCTCTCTAGATTTCTATCTAATAACGCTTATACCGGTGCTAGGGGCCGTGTGGTCATACCATCCAAGTTGCCACATGAACAGGTACAATAAAAGCGTACCTGAGATACAACACATATCACGAATCGTTAGATTCTTGGTATGTGCTTTAGAATAGGTTAACCGAAAGGCTTACTGTGAAGTCATGTGGCTCTGTCAGTATATTTCGGCACCTCCTCCCACTTCCCTTATATGTGTTGTAATCTAATAACCAGACATTCTTATCCATCACACCGGTAATACAGTTCTGGGTGAATCAGCATTGTACCGGTAATACAGATCTGGGTGAATCAGTATTGTACTGGTAATACAGTTCTGGGTGAATCAGTATTGTACCGGTAATACAGTTCTGGTTTAATCAGTATTGTACCGGTAATACAGTTCTGGTTGAATCAGTATTGTACCGGTAATACAGTTCTGGGTGAATCAGTATTGTACCGGTAATACAGTTCTGGTTGAATCAGTATTGTACCGGTAATACAGTTCTGGTTGAATCAGTATTGTACCGGTAATACAGTTCTGGTTGAATCAGTATTGTACCGGTAATACAGTTCTGGTTGAATCAGTATTGTACCGGTAATACAGTTCTGGGTGAATCAGTATTGTACCGGTAATACAGTTCTGGTTGAATCAGTATTGTACCGGTAATACAGTTCTGGGTGAATCAGTATTGTACCGGTAATACAGTTCTGGGTGAATCAGTATTGTACCGGTAATACAGTTCTGGTTGAATCAGTATTGTACCGGTAATACAGTTCTGGTTGAATCAGTATTGTACCGGTAATACAGTTCTGGGTGAATCAGTATTGTACCGGTAATACAATTCTGGGTGAATCAGTATTGTACCGGTAATACAGTTCTGGTTGAATCAGTATTGTACCGGTAATACAGTTCTGGTTGAATCAGTATTGTACCGGTAATACAGTTCTGGGTGAATCAGTATTGTACCGGTAATACAGTTCTGGGTGAATCAGTATTGTACCGGTAATACAGTTCTGGGTGAATCAGAAGGGTACCGGTAATACAGTTGTGGGTGAATCAGAATTGTACCGGTAATACAGTTCTGGGTGAATCAGAAGGGTACCGGTAATACAGTTCTGGGTGAATCAGTATTGTACCGGTAATACAGTTCTGGGTGAGTCAGTATTGTACCGGTAATACAGTTCTGGGTGAATCAGTATTGTACCGGTAATACAGTTCTGGGTGAATCAGCATTGTACCGGTAATACAGTTCTGGGTGAATCAGCATTGTACCGGTAATACAGTTCTGGGTGAATCAGAAGGGTACCGGTAATACAGTTCTGGGTGAATCAGTATTGTACCGGTAATACAGTTCTGGGTGAATCAGCATTGTACCGGTAATACAGTTCTGGGTGAATCAGAAGGGTACCGGTAATACAGTTCTGGGTGAATCAGTATTGTACCGGTAATACAGTTCTGGGTGAATCAGCATTGTACCGGTAATACAATTCTGGGTGAATCAGAAGGATACCGGTAATACAGTTCTGGGTGAATCAGAAGGGTACCGGTAATACAGTTCTGGATGAATCAGAAGGGTACCGGTAATACAGTTCTGGATGAATCAGAAGGGTACCGGTAATACATTTCTGGATGAATCAGAAGGGTACCGGTAATACAGTTCTGGGTGAATCAGTATTGTACCGGTAATACAGTTCTGGGTGAATCAGCATTGTACCGGTAATACAGTTCTGGGTGAATCAGAAGGGTACCGGTAATACAGTTCTGGGTGAATCAGTATTGTATCGGTAATACAGTTCTGGGTGAATCAGTATTGTACCGGTAATACAGTTCTGGGTGAATCAGTATTGTACCGGTAATACAGTTTTGGGTGAATCAGTATTGTACCGGTAATACAGTTCTGGTTGAATCAGTATTGTACCGGTAATACAGTTCTGGGTGAATCAGTATTGTACCGGTAATTCAGTTCTGGGTGAATCAGAAGGGTACCGGTAATACAGTTCTGGGTGAATCAGAAGGGTACCGGTAATACAGTTCTGGTTGAATCAGTATTGTACCGGTAATACAGTTCTGGGTGAACCAGAAGGGTACCGGTAATACAGTTCTGTGTCAATCAGAAGGGTACCGGTAATACAGTTCTGGGTGAATCAGTATTGTACCGGTAATACAGTTCTGGGTCAATCAGAAGGGTACCGGTAATACAGTTCTGTGTCAATCAGAAGGGTACCGGCAATACAATTCTGTGTGAACCGGAAGGGTACGGATAATACAGTTCTTGGTGAATCGGAAGGGTAGCGGTAATACAGTTCTGGTTGAATCAGAAGGATACCGGTAATACAGTTCTGGGTGAATCGGAAGGGTACCGGTAATACAGTTCCGGGTGAATCAGAAGGGCACCGGTAATACAGTTCTGGGTGAATCAGAAGGGTACCGGTAATACAGTTCTGGTTGAATCAGAAGGGTACCGGTAATACATTTCTGGATGAATCAGAAGGGTACCGGTAGTACAGTACTGGGTGAATCAGAAGGGTACCGGTAATACAGTTCTGGGTGAATCAGACGGGAAGCGGTAATACAGTTTTGGGTGAACCAGAAGGTTGTTAAAGTTATGGGAGAACAAAAAGGGTGATGAAGTGCTTGGGAAACCAAAAAGATTTTCCAAGGTAGCAATGCAGTTCATGGGGAACCAGGAGGATAATACAGTTTTGGGCGAACCAGAAAGCTGACAAAGGTAGTGGTTAGATCGGTGAACCAGAAGTGTAGTATCTTTCTTCGGGAAACGAAAGGGTTAGACAGTTCTAGGTGAACCAGAAAGGTGATAAACTAGAGCGATATCCCAGAGGTGGTAAAAATTGACGACGTCTGGCGACTAAAAAGTAACCATATGACTCTACAGGAAAGCATTCTTTGACACCTAACATTCAGACCCGAGAATTCGGTGGATTCTCGGATGTAGCATTAGTATCTCAGCCGCGCTTTTCAGCTGTTCATGTGGAGACAATGAAGTGTCCACCCCTAGCACCTAGCGTAAGACTTTTGCTGAATCAGAATCTTTACGGGTGAACCAGAAGGGTAAAACAGTTCTGGGTAAACCAGATGTGAGTTACATTCCTGTGAAACCAGAAGAGTTATACAGGTCTGAGGAAACTAGATTGGTTATGCAGTTTTAGGTGAACCAGGATAGTAATTACGCTCTGTGTGAACCAGAAGTATAATCAGGGGTGTAATACAGTTTTGTTTGAATCAAAAGGGTGATAAAGTTGTGGGAAAACAACAAGGATAATGAAATGGTTGGGGAACCAGAAGGATTATACAGGGGAACAAAAATGGCTTGAGGTCAACCAGAAGTGTCCATACAGAATATTCTTCAAGATCCAGAATGGTCATAACGTTTTGGCGTAATTATACAATTCTCTGGGAATCAGAAGGGTGGTACAATTCTGGGGTAATCAGAATTGTAATACAGTTTTTGGGGAAATCAGAAAGGCTATACAGTTTTGGGTGAATCAGAAGGTTAATACATTTCTGGGTGATGCAGAAGGGTAATACATTTCTGGGGAATCAGAAATATAAAACAGTTCTGGGGGAATCAGAAGGGCTATTCATTTCTGGGTGAGGCAGAAGGGTAACACAGTTCTGGGCGAGGCAGAAGGGTAATACAGTTCTGGGTGAGGCAGAAGGGTAATACAGTTCTGGGTGAGGCAGAAGGGTAATACAATTCTGGGCGAGGCAGAAGGGTAACACAGTTCTGGGTGAGGCAGAAGGGTAATACAGTTCTGGGCCAGGCAGAAGGGTAATACAGTTCTGCAGTATTCAGAAATGTAAAACAGTTCTGGGGAATCAGAAGGGTTATACAGTTCTGGGCGAGTCAGATGGGTAATTCTGGGCGAGGCAGAAGGGTAATACAGTTCTGCGTGAATCTGACATGTAAACAGTTCTGGGGGAATTGAAAGGGTTATACAGTTTTGGATGAGGCAGAAGAGTAATACAGCTCTGGGTGAGGCAGAAGGGTAATACAGTTCTGGGGGAATCAGAAGGGTAATAAAGTTCTGGGTGAGTCAGAAGGGTTATACAGTTCTGGATGAGACAGAAGAGTAATACAGTTCCGGGTGAGTCAGAAGGGTAATACAGTTCTGGGGGAATCAGAAGGGTAATAAAGTTCTGGGTGAGTCAGAAGGGCTATACAGTTCTGGGTGAGGCAGAAGAGTAATACAGTTCCGGGTGAGCCAGAAGGGTAATACAGTTCTGGGGGAATCAGAAGGGTAATAAAGATCTGGGTGAGTCAGAAGGGTTATACAGTTCTGGGTGAGCCAGAAGGGTAAAACTCTTCTGGGCGAAGCAGAAGGGTGATACAGTTCTGCAGGATTCAGAAATGTAAACAGTTCTGGGAAATCAGAAGGGTTATACAGTTCTGGGCGAGTCAGATGGGTAATACATTTCTGGGCGAGGCAGAAGTGTTATACAGTTCTGGGTGATTCAGAAGGGTTATAAAGTTCTGGGTGAGTCAGAAGGGTTATAAAGTTCTGGGTGAGTCAGAAGGGTGATACAGTTCTGGGTGAGTCAGAAGGGTTATAAAGTTCTGGGTGAGTCAGAAGGGTAATACAGTTCTGGGTGAGGCAGAAGGGTTATACAGTGTTGGGTGAGTCAGAAGGGTAATACAGTTCTGGGCGAGGCAGAAGGGTAATACATTTCTGGGTGAGTCAGAAGGGTAATACAGTTCTGGGTGAGGCAGAAGGGTAATACAGTTCTGGGCGAGTCAGATGGGTTATACATTTCTGGGCGAGGCAGAAGGGTAATACAGTTCTGGGCGAGGCAGAAGGGTGATACAGTTCTGGGCGAGGCAGAAGGGTAATACAGTTCTGAGCGAGACAGAAGGGTAATACAGTTCAGCGGGAATCAGAAATGTAAAACAGTTCTGGGGGAATTGGAAGGGTTATACAGTTCTGGGTGAGTCAGAAGGGTAATACAGTTCTGGACGAGAATCATAAGGGTTATACCGTTCTGGGCGAGTCAAAAAGGTAATACAGTTCTGGGCGAGGCAGAAGGGTAATACAGTTCTGCGGGAATCAGAAATGTAAAACAGTTCTGGGGGAATTGGAGAGGTTATACAGTTCTGGGTGAGTCAGAAGGGGAATACAGTTCTGGGCTAGGCAGAAGGTTAACACAGTTCTGGATGACCGAGAAGGCGAGGTATACAGTTCTGAGTGCGTCAAAAGGGTGATACAGTTCCACGGAGGAGAAACAACTATCCCTACTTCCGGGATTTTGACGAAATTTGCCATGCTTGCGGGTAGAGCAACTTTATCTTCCGGGTAAAATGGCTGATTCTAACAGGCGGAGGTCAATCTTCCGACAATTCAGACGAACCGTCTAAGTAAGTAGTAGACATACAGCTACCAGTTGGTGATAGAGATTCTTATGAACCTATAGAGGCTAAGAACGAGCTGTATTGTTGTCTGGATGTTCCTGTAAAATCTTCACAAAATAGGCAGTCAATTGTGCAAGCGAACATTTGTCAAAACCACGCGAGTTAATTTCACACCAGTCTGTCTTCAATCTTCGGTTATATGACAGATCGTCCACTGTATAGCAGGGTAGACCCATTGGTGCTTGAATTATATGCTACCGAACGTTTTTTCGACGTACATTTCATTAATCCGCACTTTTGGTGATATTATTCAGTCTTCCGGGTGCACTTACTCATGCTTCCGGGTAATACATTTGAAATATAATATACAAGGGAGTGCACTTTCTACCTAGAAAGTTAAAAGATTATACAAATGATAACCCTACCGGGCCTGGGGGCATTATGCCTCCCCCTACCAAACTTTGTACTCTTTCTCCGGAAAGACAAAAAACTGAGAGCTGAAACTCCGTGACTTTGCTTATCATACTGGGATCTTTTGGGGCCTATTTGCATAATCAACTGAGCAGAGAATCATGGGTAAATCCGAAATTGCGGTCATGTGGGGAACCAGAAAAGTGATATTTTCGTCATATTTCCACAAAATTGTGAACAAAACTATTTTATTTCATATCAGATTATTATTTACTAATTTTTCAGGCCGTTTGTACGAGGAAATCAAAAGAATAAAGAAATCGAAAAATCCGACCTGAAAATGGACAAAAAATGTCTTTTTTTTTGTTATAATGACAACACAGGTGAGATGGTGTTAGAAATTAGAATTTCTTTCACATTTCTTCTGAGGTTATGGGCAATATTAATGGATATTCATTCATGGGAAATAGCAGTCGTCATTTCAGTCGTTCGGTTACATATCAGAACGCCTTGGAAAAACACCTTCAAGCTCACAATGGAAACTTCAGGTTTGTTCTAAATGGTTCACGGTACTAGGTGATTGAATCAAGTGTTTAATTCATAGCACGTGCGATATATTACATAACGTAACTGTTCAAGTCGTTTTCCCACTTCACGCTGTAAACCGATGTGTGTCCGCTTTATTTCACAATCTGATTGAAACTGAAAGGACCAACGCCAAAACATTGTGACGTCACATGAACAACGTAACTTTAGCGACGTCCGATTTGATTACAATTTTTTTCAATTATTATTTTATTTTTGATGTCACCTTTCAGCGTTTAGTTGCAGACGCCTTTCAGCGTTTAGTTGCAGACGTTTAGGCTAGAGAGAAACGGCCAAGTAAAAAATTAAGTTCAAACGTTTTTTTTAGACCCTAACTTATGTCCTCGCGGACTTGTGCCCGATTGAGTTGGCGGTTCATGGTAATCAGTTGCGAACCATTACAGTTTGTTAATCCAGGAAGCGGAAATGTATATTTTCTGCTCGAAACGTTTGATGCAGAAAAACGTAACAGGTCAATAGGAGAAGGTAGAAGGTTAAAGCATATATAAAGACCCCCTACATCCGACCGTCGCCAGCCGATTGAAATGACGAGTGTTATTTCCCGTGAACGAATATCCATTAATATTGCCCATAATCTCAAAGGACATGTGAAAGAAATCCAAATTGCTAACACCACCTCGTCGGTATTGCGAAAATAGCCCCACCGGCAGACCACCGGCTGGCATAATTTAGGGCCTAAAAAACCGCCTTGAACTTAATTTTGATTCAATCACCTAGTACCGTGAACCATTTAGAACAAACTTGAAGTTTCCACTGCGAGATTGAAGGTGTTTTTCCAGGGTGTGATGGGAAGAGTACATCTTCAAACAAATTTTGCACTGGACTGGTCCACTATGGGTACGCTGAACATGTCGATGGAGAACATCGTCTCGCACTGATTGCAAGGAATCGTCTTACCACTATGCACTTGCAGATGTCTCCTGAGGTTGAAATTTCGAGCAAACACTCTGTGACAATAAGAGCAGTGAATGACGTCTTCAGTGAATGACATAGTGCTATTTATAAAGTGTAATTTTGTTAACATCGCACCATGGGTGACTTTTTACCAGAGAGGCAATCTTATTTACCCACGATATTGATAGTCTGTCTTGCTGTACGGCACAGCGTGCAATTTTTCACGGCACAGCGTTGTACATGATAAATACTCCTCTCTAGCGACGCAGTTGCTTCCCATTGCGCGCGCGCCAAACATTTCTCAGGTTGGAAAGTGGCGAGTTTTCTATCACGGCTTTGGCGAAGAAAAGTGATGATCCAGGAGTTGATGCTTGCATATGCGAGTGAAATAAACTTGATACCCGGTGAAATTGTACGTAACCACAGCAAGAAGGTCTGTCATTTTCAGTGATAAAACGCGACGAAATGTATCGTAGTAAGTACGGAATCAGTCGGGTCAATGCTCGAAACTGACTCACCGGTACCGGTACTCCGAAACATAGGCCTAGGCTTACCAACGCAATTTCCCGCAATCGAGAAAGGTGATGTACAACGAGGGCTGTGCATCTGATGTAAAATTCCCACATGACAGGCTGGTCACATTAATGCAGTAAATGAAGGAGTATGTTAAGCCTGCTGAGCCTGAAGAAAACCCAAGGGGGGTGGGGGGCGGTGTGTGTGCTTGGAAATGGTGAAAATGTTTATCGATTACCCGGAAGCATGAGTAAGTGTACCCGGAAGACTGGATAATATCACCAAAAGTGTGGATTAATGAAATGTACGTGGAAAAAACGTTCGGTCGCATATAATTCAAGCACCAATGGGACTACCCTGCTGAACAGTGGGAGATCCGTCATATAACCGAAGATTGAAGACAACTGGGGTGCAATAAACTCGCGCGGATTTGGCAAATGTTCGCTTGCACAATTGACTGCCTATTTTGTGAAGATTATACAGAAACATCCAGACAGCAATACAGCTCGTTCTAAGCCTCTAAAGGTTCATAAGAATCTCTATCACCAACTGGTAGCTTTATCTCTGTTACTTACTTAGACAGTTCCTCTGAATTGTCGGAAGATTGACCTCCGTCTGTTTCCAGGGCGTTAGAATCGGCCATTTTACCCGGAAGATAAAGTTACTCTACCCGCAAGCATGGCAAATTTTGGCAAAATCCCGGAAGTAGGGATAGTTGTTTCTCCTCCGTGAGTTCTGGGCGAGAATCAAAGGGGTTATACAGTTCTGGGTGAGTCAGAAGGGTAATACAGTTCTGGGCGAGAATCAGAAGGGTTATACAGTTCTGGTCGAGACAGAGGGGTAATACAGTTCTGGGAATCAGAAGGATTATACAGTTCTGGGTGAGTCAGAAGGGTTATACAGTTTTCGGGGAATCAGAAGGGTTATACAGTTCTGGGTGAGGTAGAAGGGTAATACAGTTCCGGGCGAGGCAGAAGGGTTATACAGTTCTGGGTGAGACAGAATGGTTATACATTTCTGGGAGAATCAGAAGGGTTATACAGTTCTGTGTGAGGCAGAAGGGTAATACAGTTAAAACAGAAAACAACAACGAAATCGATTATTTATGGTGAAATACAAGGAACAATTTTGGTGATCTGGAATGCGTGAATCAGAAGGGTGACGCATGATGATAAGTTAACCAGAATTTTATGTCAACCCTTAACCCCTTTCATGGACACTTTCGTGGAAAACCACAGAGACGGTTGACTGCCATTCACTTTGGTTGACTGCGAAAGTGAACTTTATTGCCGAACGTTTTTTTTCCATGTTTAACAATGTACATGTTACTGCGATCATTCAGGCTTATCGGATGTCACGTGATGTCATACTAAACATAACCGTCAACCAGGTCTGGCATGACCAAATGTTCTTGTGGGAGAAATCTGTGAAAATATGAAGTGATGATCGATATGCAATAAACTATTTGCATTGTAGCAACAGGAGATGCTGCTATTTTGCCCAAGTGTGGTTATTAACCGTATCTGGACTGGGCTTTTGGCGACCTGTCCAGGCCTGGGGGGGGGAGGCGAAATGCTCCTCCCCCCCCCCCTCAATTATTATTCTTAACCCTTGAGCTAGGGAGCTGAAACTTACCATACTATACCCCTGAGTAAGGCTCTACCGGAAAATGTGAAAAATGGTCGCTTCGATGACGTCACAGTGTCGTCATTTTCAAAAACGGCATTTTTGGTCGATTTTTTTGTCAGATTTTTCGAATATTTTATTTATGCAATTTCTCCTCAAAAACTGCATGATAAATTAGTAAATATTAATGTGATGTGAAATAAAATAGTTAGGTCACTTTTCATCACGAGAAAGGAGACATTTTGAATTTTTTTTTACAAAAACATCACTTTTCTGGTGTCCTACGTGGTCGCCATCTTAAAGGAGGTGTTCGGTTTGACCGAATTTGTTTCCTCAGTGTGTTGCATTTATAAACTGAAAAAAAAATTGCTCGTGTTTACTTGAAAAGTTATCAGTTTGAGAGAGAAAATTCTGAATTTTCGTATTCTGTATTTTCACCAAGAAAAGATAAGCCAAAATAATATTACGAGTGTTATAAAATGGGCATTTGTTTGTTTTTGGAAGTTTTGGTAATATTCTTGGAGGGAATTCCCTTTATATGTAAAATATGACACCTTTAACCAAAACGAGTCAAAGATATCTAAATTCGGTAGGTTTGATCATATATCATACTGAAAAGTCGCTTTGGTTAAAGATGTCATATTTTCATAATATAAAAATATGTCAAAATGCTTCAGTGCAATATAAAGGCCTGTTAGGCCAATAACAGAAAATTCCTGTTTCACAGCATTTACTGCAACTCTTCAATGTGTCAGTACTTCATTACAATATGACTATACTGATACTCATTTCTTCATTGCCGCTGATGATTACAGCATTGAAACTAAAACATTATCTCTTTTTATTCAAGAAATGACCCTGAACAGGAGATGACGCTTTCCTTTCCCAAGCGATTATGCTTGTGACAATATGTTTTATTTTGTGGTTACTTCCTTATCTATTGTTACTCCCGTCCTGAACTTTTGGCAGACATTTGAAAATTTCGAAACCGTTGATAAAATAATTTTACTGATCATTGTTGGTAAATAGATGGTTCATTCATAAGAATATATATGGTGACTGTTTGAGCCAGAAATTATAATTAGACTGGCCTCGATTGGCTGACAAGGAGTCGGGAATACCTGAGCATTACGTCACAATATACCGGCCGGCTCTGAGCGATACAATAGACCAACGGCGAGTGACACTGGAGGGAAAAATACCCATCTAAAGCGAACACCTCCTTTACCTATGATTCTCTGCCCGGAGGGTTATTAGTCCGGGTGCCCATTCTGAGAAAGGGGGCTAGAAAACGAATCCGTTTACTCATTCGTGTGGCAAATTTTTACCTACCCAGCATTATACACTGGACCTTGGTGCTCAACACCAGGGGGGATGTACGCCTGTCCGAGTGGGTAGTAAGGTCTGGACGAGTTAGGAAAATCGGGGGTAGCGAAAATAAATTTCTGCTCTAAGAATGGGGTATAGGTAAATAAAATCGCCTAACTTTTCTAATATTGGTTCAATCTTCCACAACTTGGTGTTATTTTGTTCAGTTCTAAATGGAGAATCACTAAAAACCAATAGATATTACGAAGTTTGGAAACAATTGACGTCACTGTGGGGTCAACTCGAAAGTTCTACTAAAACAGTAATTTCGTCCTCCGACTGGACACAAAAAATTTTTAGACACAAATACCGCGACGAACCGTAGGAAAGAGTTTGTAGTATCTTACTCAGTCATCAATTACAATGAATTTCAGCAACTTAGGCTAGGAAACGTGCAAGGAAATGTAAATAAAGTTCAACTTGTGCAATAATTGCGACCACTCAAATTAAGGGGTAGGGCAACATACATGGGAATATCTGCGTCCATTTTCGCGCGACTTCGATCCGATAGCAACATAGCAATTTATCAGAAAACTCTGTTTCATGCTTTGCCATCAATAAAAGGGTAATTAAGATACTAAATGTGCGCCGTCTGGGGGTCATTCCCAAATTATTTCAAAATCGAGCCATGGATTGTTAGGATTTCAGGAGCTGCCAAATCTTATATTTCCAATATAAAGTAAACTGGCGCTATTGAAGTGATGTTAGCCATGACCTCTTACATGATTACAACAAATTATGTTTTCATTGTAGATATTGTTTATCATATGCAAATTATATCTTCTATTATTGAGTAATCTGTGTATTTGTTCAAGTTGTAACAAACTAATATGATTCTTCTACATCGTCCACGGTCAGTTGTACATTACTGCACTCAGACTCGCACCTGCAGGCTGCTGTACATGGAAGCTGAACGGCCCTGCAACTACATCTTCCCTTGCACCCTTTTTGACAGTTACAGGCTACTAATTCTACCAAACTCTTCGGGGCGGGAGCTCTGTTCATAAGATTGGGGACCAGATGACCTATGTCATCCTTTGTCCAGCCATGTCCAACTGGTGATGGAACAGATAACTTTCTGTCCCGCGCATGTTTCCACACGAAGCACTGGTAATTTGCACGCTTTATGTGCTCTTTTGCACTATCCATTGTAGGTGGTAACTTGCTGCTGTCACAGTTCTTTTTAGCGAAAAGCTTATAACACACATTATTTAGGTTAAGACTGTCACTGCCATAGAGTAGAGCAATGAATCTAGTCGCAGCTGTCACTGTCTCATCCGATATGTGCTCTACATCACTTCCCATATTTCCAATGCCTACGAGAGTATCCATATTCTTTCGAAGAACAGACAAGGCTTTTTTCTTTCCAATACCATGCAGACTGCTCGTGGAGTCACAGCCTGTTAAGACATGGAAGGCTGGTAGGATATCGCACGTTTGCTCGCCTAAGGTTTCTACTGATTCGTGTATGGGTATGAAACGTGCGCGTTTTCCTGTTCCTGTATGGAACCAGAGTTCTGTAACGCCCATAGCGCGGAAGTGGTGGCAACATAACACAGCTACATCTGTGTCTGGAGAGAAAACAATCAACCTTTTCTTGTGTTGCTGTGAATTATGTGCAAAATAGTCACAGTGGACGAATATCCTACTGTCTGCTTCTTCGTGATCTGATTGGAGAAGTGGCATATTCTCAGATGAGTCCCGTGTGAGTTTCACTGCGGAACCATCAGTTGAAGCAAGGACCAACGTCTGTCCATCTACCAGTTTCTCTGGTAGATTGTTGCACCAGTCAGAATGCAGGAACAACAGCAAGTTAGACTTGTTCTTAGTGTTTGATAGATAGTGTTTGAAACTAGAAGGTAATTTGGTTGCCCTATTTTGTATCCTAACCTCTATTGTTCTCAGTGTGGAGCGCCTTGCTCTCTCTCCTGATTTGATCGAATCTTCCACATCATACCTATCCGGTACTACATGAACTTCATCAGCCAGTTTAAACTTGTTTAGAATCACATCGGACAGCGCATCTGACAGTTCGCCAAATGTCGTTCTTTTTCCCTTTGTCATCATCTGAACGACAGCCATTAGATCAATGATGTATGCGGTTCTACAGTCATTCTTTGGGAGCGTCTCTTTCGACAGGTTATCAATTTCTAGCTCATGCAATAGAACGCTCTTGGTAGTCTTCCTCAGCGACCCATCCATGTTGGCAAGTGATAATGGTACAGGTGAAAGTTCGTAGGAATGAACCTCTTCAAGGTTGATATCCCGGCTTTTTGATACAACCAGCAGGCGGCTATAAACTTCACGATCAATGCTAATGGTTTTTAGTGTCTGTTTGTCATTTGTCATTCTTAATGGCTTATTGAGACTTGCAAAAGTTTTGACGTTCATCTTCTTCAGTGGTTCCAAGAAATCCCCCTTTCCAGAGACGAGCCTTTCGTCAACAAATAGATCCATTGCTTTTCTTCCCTGATCACTAGCAGTGAGGAGGGATGAGGAGACATCGTGTGGAGCGACTGTGCCTGTGGATATGTTGACAAGAGGTATTTTATCTCCATCATAAGGGCTAGTATCAAATGGGTTAACCATTTTATCTTTGATGCAGTCGACAATCTTACCCACGTCTGTTTCATCTCTTTCTGTTCTACGCGAACCTAAGTCTTTGTGGAGTGGTTGTTCAGGCTTCAAACCACTCATTACTTTGAAACTCGTTGTTGCTGCAGACATAAGATGTGCCGTGAGGGCCCATCTGTCTCGAGTACCAGCTATCCCAGAAACTCCTACTATTCCTCCTTTGGTTTTGGAGTCTCTGTTCTGGGTTTGCTCCAGAGCCATGTCAGGGGACACTGTGTTAAATGACGATAGAGTAGGACATCGCGAGACAGCATGTCCCCTTCCATTTGTGAATAATTCGTGAATTTCTGGGGCTGTATCAGGCAGCATTTTCATGTCTGCCAAATACACAGTTCCCCACCTGAAATAGTTGAGATGATCAAATGCCCTGTCATAGGGTAACATATCAGTGAAGGTGTCAAGATGGAGGTTCCAATTGGAGTCTCTTTCTCCATAAAGGAAATCAAGAAGTAACCAAACCATGGCGATGTATTCGTTCCAAAAGGTAAAGCTCTCCGAAAGGTTCTTGCCAAGTGTTAGAAATTGTTTCCACAGTGGATCTAATTTCTCATGTAGTCGCTCACCAAGATCAAGAGCTGCCTGTCTGATGTCATCCCTGTGTTCGATGGCAAACGTCTGCCCTTTCTAAAAGGCTGCAACTAATTCTAGCTTCTTCGTTTTCAGTATCTGAACATCGGCCCATGGGACATATCCTTGTTTCTCTAGCCATTCGCAAAATGATTCAAATCTCAACCTTTCCATGGCCTCACAAGTAAGTTTATGGGCCCGTATGGCCCTATTGTAGCGACTGCCATTCAGAAGTTTGGTAGCTACACCGGACCCATAAACATCGCTTTCACTCCAAATATCTTCCAGCCCAGATTCTTCCATCCGTTTTCCTATCAAACCCATGAAATTCTTAGCCCTGTGGAAGCCACCCAATCTAATAACAATGTGATCCAATTCTGGCGAAACAGCCCACTGGATACGCTTCGCATCGCAGTATATTCCCTCGTCAAACGTGATTACAGGGTTTGTCTGTTGTAATTGTTCAGTGCAGGTGTTACTGAGAGCTTTCAAACAGGTGTATACGGTATCAAGCTCTTTGACTGGAGCTGGTATCATGGGTGGGAAACCAATTCTTGATGGCAAAGATTTATGCGGTGTCACAAGAGCATGAAAACCACTCCACCCAGGAACCTTTTGAGTGACTTGTAGATGACCTACATCTACATCAAACAGTTTCGTGAGAGAATTCCTTGCGAATATCCAAGCTCGGTTTAGCCCTCGCAATTTCTCTCGCTCAGTCGTGGAATGAGCGAAGAAGTCCACCTTGATCTTTTCTACAATTGGGATTATAGCCTTCCTAACTGTTGACACAAATGGATACAGTTTGGTTTCCTTTGCTTCTAGTGTTCGTTTCTTAAGTTTTCCCTTGCGCGGCTCTTTGGGGACCAGGTGTGTTGCATCCAGCGCAAACCCGCCTTGGTAGAAAGCCATACTCATAACATGAACGCTATCCTTTCCATCAAGAGTATCCTGTAAAAAGTCAGCGTTGTCCGCAGCAGCTTGCACAATAGATCCTGAGGAAATGTTTGAAGGAAGAATTGCTTTGTAATATCCATCCTCCCCATTAAACTTCCGTAAAACTTCCTCGGCCCAAATGGTGTCGATTTGTTCGCAGTCCCAATAATTGATACTATGTCCATGATGATTCAGCATGGTGATTATTGTCTTTCCTCTGACCATTGTCCGCAATGCTAATCCCAGGCCAACATGTTTAGGCATTTTTTTTCTGGCCCCAGAATTGCAAGATATTATGTCCTGTGCAATGGATAAGATATGTGTAACCTTTTGGTTTTTTTTGTCCTCGTCCGAGGAAAAATCAGAGTCTTCTACTGACCGTTTATCATCGTCAAATGAACTTTTTGATTGTATGAGCCATCCGAGGAATTGGTGCAGTTTTGGGGGAACGATAGCCATAGCTTTCTCACGTGTCAAATCGGAAATTTCCAATGGTTGGGTTTCGATACCAACTACGTCTTTGATGTCACTTCTTAGAATGACAGCTGCTTGATATAAAATCTGTGTGATTGGGTTTGCTGCTTCTGGACTGCTGATTGGGGATTCCGCTACCATAGCTCTGAGCTCAGCAAAACTGTTGATTATATCACCAAGTTTCAAAGTAGAGCTACACACAAGCTCTGATCTGTTTCTCTCACGTTGATTGTGAAACACAATCTGGTGTCCATATTTCTTAACGAGTCTCCGCTTAAGATTTTGTACCTTGTAGCTCTCTACGGATTTAACATCCACCTCATTTTCAAGCAGATGGCGCTTGTATATATCTAACAGATTAGACATCTCGTATGCTTTCCCAGCGGTAACTAGATCACGATTTATCTCTTCGACCAGCCCAAGGAATGCCCTTTCATATTGGTCAAATGGACCAGTGGTTTCGCTATCAAGCTGAAAACGTCTAGTTGTAATGGCTGTGTATTGCTTATGACAAGCGCGGTGATATTTCGCTTCTACAGCGATCAGGTCCTCCCCGATAATTCGTGTCATCATGATGTTATCATTCCGTTGCGTAGCTGCCTTTAGCAATGTTTCCTGCATCTGTGTTGTTACAACTTGAGTCAAACGTAACTCTCCGTGACATTTTTTACGCTGACAAAAAATACAGAGGGTCCAGTCCGTGGTTGACTCAAAACTTCTTGTTTTCACAGTTGATGTCGAAGCAACGGGCAGCTGTGACGGTTCACACCCTGCACTGCTTGAGTGCGAAATATTTCTATGGCTTATGTAACTACAGTAACACGTTTTGTGCCACTTAACCGTGTCATTGGTGAAAGTAATACCCCTGATATCGGGTTTCAATCTCTGATAGATATCATCACCTCGTGCTATAGCACATTGAATGAATCTTTCAACAGAAGATTTTATTCCAATTCTAAGTTTTTCGCCCTCTTTACTTGACTGGCATTTGATGCACTTTTCAAAATCTGTGCATGCTCTCTGCTTTTTGAACTTAAGTTTGATTCCAGGACTCTCTTCAAATGATGCCATTTCGGTTATTAGATCTATATTTTAGCAATTCTTTCCATCAACAAGTAAAATTTTGACTACTTATATGTATGCTAAAAAGAACCTCAAACTAAGCCAAACTGTTCGCGAAGACCTCAACGTATAACTAGTCGTGTGCGGAATGTGCGTCTTTCGCCACAGACATTATGTTCATACAGCGTTAAATTAGACCAGTATAGATGGCGCTGTTGTATATAACACATTATAATCCGGGCAATCTGTTAATGGACAGATGGCGCTCGTCGCAGTTATAGATAACATATCATCCGGGAAATCCGACAATAGACAGATGGCGCTCGTCGCAGTCGTCACAGCTGGGTAGCTGTCATTAATTATACGCTTTGGACACATCAATATTCATGCTGAATGATCTGTTAAACAAGGGCGAACGAATCTAATTGACAGATGTATGACAGCAGAATATGTACATAACAAATCAGATAAATATATCGTGAATAATATGATGTCTCAGATTGGGAGACTGGGTCGACAAAAGATAGGCTTACTCCACGCAAGAAATTTTATCCCGTATTTTCGACATCTGTGGTCGTAATTTAGAAACGGCCCCTAGGTAACATAATAAATATGTAAATGGTACATTTATTGACATAAAAACTTTCACAAATTCATGAATAATATAAAGGTCTTTTAGTTTCAGGCTGATGCAAACACATGCGTTATTTGCGTTATTTTCAACCATATGTATCCTCAGAATGCTAAATCGTAATAATTTTCAAAATCAAGAATTGTACAATAATCGTGATAATTCCAGGCAGTTTTCCCTCTAATATTCCCAGATTTATTGAACAGTGTCTGGATGAGATGCTACAAGCATAGCATTTGATTTTGCAGTAGTATTATTGAATACAAAAAACTTCTTAGGCTTCACTGTATAAAATGGAAAAAATCACTGGAACTTTGGAGACGGTCCCTTGATGACATCACCCGCTTTTTATTTTAAGATATATAATAGTTTCCCGTGATGCTCCAATATGTGCCAAATACAACGACGCTTCAACTGCTAAAATTGAGTAAAAATTGTAGGAGTTACAAACATTTGAGTACCTATACCCCCTTGACAGGGCAGAAAAACAGTTCGCCGACCTATGGTTTTATAACCTCTCTCATACCTTACTACCCGGGCGGGCGACTGTACATCCCCCTCATTGTTGACCACCTAGACCCAGGGTACAATACTCGGTAGGTCAAAATTTGCCACATTTCTGAGTAAGCGGAATCACCATTTCCTGTTATGGGCACCCGGACTATATGCCAATAGGCTCAAAATGACCCCAATATGATAAACTATGAAGTCGCGGAGTGTCAACTCTCAGTTTTTTGTCGTTCCGGAGATAACGCTGAAAATTTGGTGGGGTGACCATTTTGCATTTGGACTACATGTACAATGTTTGTCCCTGAAGTTTTCTCCAATCTCTTCAATCATCACCGTTGAACTGTTGCAGTAGATTGGATTGTGGTGTTCTTTACCTCTTTGCCAGAATTTGACTTTTTTCATCATGTCCATCTTTCTGTCTTCCTGTCTTCATTTCTCGCCACCGTACTACATGTTCCTTATCTGAAAAACGAACAACTATGTACAATGTATCTGTGAGCATGTGGTTGCTATAGTGTCTCATCAATATGCCTTCCGAGTATTAACGGATCACAAAACATCTATGTATTCTCGGTTAAGGATGTTCCAGACAATTCAGACAATAAATGTCAATTTTATCATATTTCATCAAAAGGAGGAGGAGGGAATTTGGCTTAATGTCACACTCAAGTTTGTTTCACTCATATGGTGACAGTCAGTTTGGTTGGTGGAGGAAGCCGGAGTACCCGGAGAGAACCACCGCCCTTCGGCAAGTAACTGACAAACTTTCACACATGGACCAGCTGGGCTCGAACCCGTGCCGATTCAGTGGTGTGAGGCTAGCGGTCACCAGCGAAGCGCCTTAGACCACTCGGCCACCGAGGGCCCCTTCACCAAAAGGTATTCGGTATACCATCAACGTTCAAAATAAAAGACAAAATTGTGGGGTCACCATGCTGATGTTTGTATCATATGATATTTTATATGATCTACTTTAATGATTTAACCATACTCTAATATATGGGATTAGACAAGGATTCCCCGAAAATGTCAGTATTTTTATTGTCAAGCACATATCTGCTAAGAAGTTAAAATGTTATTTTCTCAAAACGACTGATTAGTTTTCTAGACAAATGTTCAATGGAAACATCTGGAAAAAATAGAGCTGGGTCATCGGACCTATTTTTAAGATCGTAGGATAACAACAGGGTCAGCCATGGTCATAAAGAAAAATAACTCCGATTTCGCCAAGCGTTCCTTACTTAGCTCCCACGTAGCGGTCTAATTCCCTTGGGATTTGGAGAACACATTATTCAAGTCCAAAATTCTTTTAAAACTGTTCTCTCTAAAGTTAATATTTACTTTTTTCGTTCCTTTTCATCCAAATGTCCCTATTTTTGGTAGATGCACAGAATCATGAGCAATAGACATACAATTAAATTCGTATGGAAACTTCTTACGTATTTAAGCCCACTGTGAACCTTCCACTGTGAACCTTGTCACCTCTCGATAAGTTTTCATTTCATCTTTGTTCTTGATAGCAAACTTTTATCACTATACGTCGGTATAACGCTTTCAGTATTTGTTGACGAATTCGAGATCATCGGAAATTGTTGACATTGAAAAAATATATAAATATATTTCCTTCTCAAAACGTAAGATCATGGAGTGCATAACAGATTAATATTTACTCCACGGTATAGGATCTTAAGTTCATTCCATTATCGATATTTGTCATCTGATGTGGGAGTGGGAGTCTCCTGCAACATCGCCGTAGTTAAAGGATCAGCACATATTTACAAAAGTAAAGCAGAGCACCGAGTGCATAATTGATTGATATTTATTCTCAGTTGTGATTGTTGATTCACAGCGTTATTTCTCATTTGGCGTAGATTTGGGACCGTCGAAATGATAATAGAAGTTTAATATTAGAACATTCACTAAACAGGTTGGTCATATTTACATTTACTTGGCGTAATTTCCAAGCTACTCCTGCGTTTGTATGTTTTAAAGTGAAAAAGCAACCATATGACTTCATTGGACGCATATGACTTCTCACAGCTACGATATGCAGCTATGACGTCATGGGAGTGCTGCAGAAGGATTACCGACACATATCTTGTGTGAAGTGGGAAGCACATGCTTGGTGTTCTACGAGTTTCTGATTTGCGACCAAAAAGCTGTAGGTTGATTGCCCCGCTCAATTATGAGGGCGATAAGGGAAAACAGGAAAAAAATATTTTATTGGACGATAATTCATATGATGGAGGTCAGTGAAGAAAGATCAAGTTCAGATCACAAGTTAATTGTGCTGACCCAATATATAGCGCTCATGTTATGCTGAACACATTTGAACAGGCACAGCGGAAGCAATTGGTGATTGCGGGGTCACTATCACATGACAAATAGGTGAGGGTCCAAGGGCCGCCCAGGCCCCGGATGCTCCAGGGGTCTTAGATGGCCTGAGATGCGTTCTAGTGTATTTCCGAGTAATAAAACAAGAAATCTTCACATGTGTAATCTCTGTTTATTTTGCCTGTTTTGTTGTTTCTCACAGCCTCTTTTTTAATATTCCCCGTTAAGAAAATGAGAATGTTCGGAAGTAGAAATAATTTAAATGTTATAAATATATATCATTTCAATCGAAAGATTCATTAAGCTTTAATCGTGTCAACAACATAGATGTTTTCTACTTGCTGGGGAGCAAGTACTTGTTCGGAGAGATCATAAGCTCACGAATATTTCCTATTGAAGTGCCTGATATTCGTTGTAGTGTACAAGATACCCGTCATGATTCGGATTTGATAGACGAACCATGACTTAATAGGGAAGATGGAATGAGCAAGGATGTCCCTCATGCCTAATGGAAAGTAAAATCTGCATTCAGATATAGGTATTTCTCTTTACTCTATCGAGTTTTCTTCATCTGCTTCTGCCTTTGTTCTTGTTTTTATTTTCTCTCTTTTTTGTTCTTTTTTTTTTTTTTTTTTTTGCTGAAAATATTGGCCCATGGTCCCCCCGCCTCTGTTGAAACTCCATTGGTATCGGAGATCTAGCAGACAAGATAAGACGGAATGGTCGGGGACATTAACGTTCTGATTGGAGACCGTGGGCTTCCAGCCTGTTGTTACTCTGAGGGTAAATTACGAAGTAGTTTACTATATTTTATTTTGTATATATATATAATTCATGATACTCTGGCCTATAGCGTATATCCAACCCAAAATAATCCAAATATGTACGTTTATTTGACGTTTCGCCTCTCAGCTGATTAATCTCACTTTTTAATCTTCCGGATCAATTCCACGTCAACTCGAGTTTGCTCGACGTTCTGTTCGTTTTCAAGAAGCGTGTTATGTAGTAAATTGTTCTGTTCCAGTGACTAAGCCTGTGCGTGAGACATTAGCAATGCATTATACTCCTTACACTTGGAGCAGAAATCTGCTTGAACGCGTGATGAGGAAGCAAAATCGATAGACTTTTTTTTTCATCAATTTGCTTGAACTAAGCCGGAGAGACATGAGTAACAATTAAATACTGGCAGGACTTGACCATACTCGTCTGTACGTGGGTATAGAATCATATCGCTGTCTTTCGCAACCGGTCACTACCTTTCTTGCGGCATGTTACACTGAACACCTCACAATTTTACACAGTTCACGCGGTGCACAAGACGTATCGATTTTGCAATACGCTTGCCCAGCTAGCTCCGTTCTTATTTTCGAACCAGTTTACCTCGACCATTGTAAAATTGTCAAGATTATTTGCTTGTGTGTGTCCGGATTAATATTGTTGCTAAAGTGAAGTATTTTCTCATTCAAAATATTGAATTTTGATGACGTCTTCATGTAAAATTCAATAACATAGGAGACACGCGAGACAGACGTCGTGTATTTTTCTTGCTAACGGCAGTTATGTGCGCAAAGGAAATAGTGTTATATGCACGGTTTATTGTTGAAATGTCCCCTGTAATGGCCAAATTATTGACTTCGACACACTAAATGAAGATTGTCACATTTAGCGTTTTACCGGAAGTAATGTACTTCCGTTGTCTCGAAACAAATTACAGGAATAGTAGCTTTACGGGCGTAAGAACTGGACGCATATTGGGACGAGATTGGCAGTGATGGAAACTCATTGTGGCATGAAATGTTTTCTGACGTCAGATTGACGAATTGTGTAGCGTGATCGAACAATTTTGCCCAGCCCACTTTTCGCTGGTAAATCTACGAAATTCGTCATGTAACTGCAATTAAATTTTTACTGACAGTGGCGATATACTTGAGTACGTTCATTTTATCAGCCTCTGTCCTACATCCCCTATTCCTGCACCATCTTTAGACATGGCTCGTCTATCAAATCCGTGCCATGACGGATATCATTACAAACCGGTTGATTCGGAAACATTCCTGAGCGCATTCGTGACTTTTCTGAATATGTCCATCTTTGAGTGGATTAGGCACCAGGTGATGTCTTGTATATTTCATCTCCTTTGTTGGTCCTGAATGTGTCCATATTTGAGTGGATTAGGCACCAGGTGATGTCTTGTATATTTCATCTCCTTTGTTGGTTCTGAATATGTCCATATTTGAGTGGATTAGGCACCAGGTGATGTCTTGTATATTTCATCTCCTTTGTTGGTTCTGAATATGTCCATATTTGAGTGGATTAGGCACCAGGTGATGTCTTGTATATTTCATCTCCTTTGTTGGTTTTGAATATGTCCATATTTGAGTGGATTAGGCACCAGGTGATGTCTTGTATATTTCATCTCCTTTGTTGGTTCTGAATATGTCCATATTTGAGCGGATTAGGCACCAGGTGATGTCTTGTATATTTCATCTCCTTTGTTGGTTCTGAATATGTCCATATTTGAGCGGATTAGGCACCAGGTGATGTCTTGTGTATTTCATCTCCTTTGTTGGTTCTGAATATGTCCATATTTGAGCGGATTAGGCACCAGGTGATGTCTTGTATATTTCATCTCCTTTGTTGGTTCTGAATATGTCCATATTTGAGCGGATTAGGCACCAGGTGATGTCTTGTATATTTCATCTCCTTTGTTGGTTCTGAATATGTCCATATTTGAGCGGATTAGGCACCAGGTGATGTCTTGTATATTTCATCTCCTTTGTTGGTTCTGAATATGTCCATATTTGAGCGGATTAGGCACCAGGTGATGTCTTGTATATTTCATCTCCTTTGTTGGTTCTGAATATGTCCATATTTGAGCGGATTAGGCACCAGGTGATGTCTTGTATATTTCATCTCCTTTGTTGGTTCTGAATATGTCCATATTTGAGTGGATTAGGCACCAGGTGATGTCTTGTATATTTCGTCTCCTTTGTTGGTTCTGAATATGTCCATATTTGAGTGGATTAGGTACCAGGTGATGTCTTGTATATTTCATCTCCTTTGTTGGTTTTGAATTCACGTGTTTCGAATCCGTCGTTGGTTTCACTTGAGAGGCGCCCCCATGTTGCTCCCTTCGGAATATCAAAGAGTTTTTCCTCCAGCTTTTCTCCGGCATTTGTTTAAATATACCGATATGCCATGAAGGTTGCGCATCGCTCCCAAAATGCAGTCCTTTCATTGGCGTTATTTTAAGCTGACAGTAATAACTGTACACCCTAATCGGCCTGCAGGACCTGGTACAGAGGTACGGAGGTACGGAGTATACAGACCTGTATTATGGAGGATGGTATTCGCCTTGTTCAGCAGGGTAAGGGAGTTACGACGTAGGTTGCGTAAATGAGCGTATTCAGGGAGTTGAATACCATGCTATTTTAAATTGATATTATTTAATCCAATAAAGTTTTATTAGTTTCTCGGAAATGGCCTCGGTTGTGTCGATGAACAGACAACTATGACTTATGATTTGTCACTTCCCAGGCAAAAGTGATTTAATTGAGTTTGTTCTCTAATATGGAATCGACACAAGGGAAAAAGAAAAATCTCTCTAAAGTAATTAAATTGAAAGCAAAACAGGGTCGCTTTTATTGCAACTGGTTACTGTTTCGTTTATCATTTTTTTTTTTAGTTTTTTAGCTCTCGTCAAAAGACTATTACAATTTTCGAGTGTGTTTAAGATCCGTTGATGTTCTAGAATTGGATTTCCATTTGAAATGCTTTGATTGAAATGCCATGTGTTCGAAGACAACTCGGTTAATAAAAATACCCACGTTGTCTTGGTTCACTGGATTATGCACAGATCTACGGCTATGGCAATGCCCGATTCCACCATCGACCGGGCATCTGGGCAGTGTCTGTCTTCCGAGTCGTTCATTTACACCACTTTCTCCCTATAACGAGTATTTATGATTTAAAGTCACAGTGGACAGGGTTATTGGTTAGTCTCTCACCCACGCTTAATCCTACAGAGGATTCGTTTCCATGAAGAGATATCAAAAATGTTTTTGTTTCTATATAATTGACATAACTGAATGAATTCCGGACAGCGATCTAATACATTCCCAATTAACTCTCTGTTCGTAGACAATAACTGTTAATGTCTCCATTCTGTATAGAACGAAAGTTTTGCTGAGGCCAAATGAGAATTATTGTTTGAAATGTATGATTTTCCCGAACAACATGCCAGCTTTGTTGCATATTTAGCAATACTTTCATAATCTTGCGGTTACGAGGTCCGGCATCTCTCGCTGTGCAGAAAGTCCAGAATGCACACTAGGAAGAAAGATGACAGTTCGGTGGCGTTGACAGATTATTATCTAACGAGATAAATCTGTCATAGTGATACGTGATTGATGCCTTTATTCGAAAACTGGGTTTCCTTTTCCATGAGTTTCTTCCTTGGTTAAGTTTAACCGGGATGCCGACGGTTTGACAGGTCAATACATCTAACGCTGACTTATCCTGTATGAATTTATTGAATTATCAACTCTTTACGCGGAGTTCTGAAGACCTCCTGTCTTTGTTCTGTCGAAATGTTTCTCAAGTTTTGACCAATGAACATGTTCTAATTTTTTCATCCAATTTCAATCCCTCTGATTATGAATGGATCCAGGATACGGTCAATCTGCTTTCATCTGACGGCTGACCAGCTGTCATTTATCACCATGTCATATACAAAGACCGAGAATGTGTTTGAGCTTCTTTTTGGATGTCGTCAGCTGTATAATTCCTCTATGTACCGATACCCTTATAATAATGTTAAAGAGTAAGCTATCGATATTATAGTCCGACATCAATTCTGTGGTAAACTAGTCATACTAGTATTATTATTATATTTACCTTTATTTCCTCCACGTGGAGAGCATATATAAGACATATTTACAGTAGCAATCAGTAAAACATTACAGCTGGTTACAATCAGATTTCGTGACTATTTATAAGGTTAATGAAACAATGGATGAGATCGCTCTTGCGAGATCAATTACTGTCAGAGGTACACTTTGTTCGCGTTGTGCACAAGATGGCAGATAGGCTCAGTAGCAACTACTAATGACACAATTGTCGCAATTGTGTCATTAGCTGTTGTCAGGTCGCCAGTTAATGTCACAACGCAAAAGCAGACTGTCACTCAAAAGTGTCGACGCTTATTGTCACAACTGGGCACCAGTAATTATTTGAGAAAAAAATCTATCACATACGATGCATGACTAAATCTTTGATATATCTACCAATCAGAGTATTGCCTGCATTAATTTGAGACGACGTTTGAAGTCAGGGAGAATTTTTTTTTCTTTTACAAATTGTACTCCCCGGAGGTCAAATTTTGAGTCGAAACAAAAGTTTCGAGCGTTCTGAAATATTATCGAGGTCACTGATCACGAATCCGAGTTCAGAATCGACCCTGACCTCGAAAATGACCTCGAAATCGAGGATAGGACATTTCTGGAAACATTTCTAGATCAGTGTGTCAATTGTCGGTTAAGTCTAACTATCATGAATTTTGTCCAATAGAGGAATGCCAAGACTAGTGCGTAGCGAAAAAGTTACACATTTCAACACATTAAATGAACAAAACTAGGTAAGGTAAGGTAAAGGCCAAGGTCAAAGTCGTGGCCATACGTCAACGCACAGTTGACGGGGTCATCAAATATCAGAAGGTCAAGATCATCAGCCTATAACTTGTGCCCTTCCGACAAGGCCCCTACTCCGCATGGAAACGGAGATATCATATGTACAGGTATTCACATGAGATAATTACTGGTCCCCAAAATAGGTTACAAAAACTTGTGACATTAACGGTTGAGATGTACACTGTTAACCGTTAATGTCACAAGTACGACAATGAGAACTTGCAATAGCAACTACTGGTGACACAATTGTCGTAATTGTGACATTATTCGTCGACTCTTCATGCAGGCAATGTCGCAATTTCAACAAAAACGGGTGACTCTGCATGCAGACTCGCCTGCTAATGACGCAGTTCTCCCAATCGTGATATGCAGTAGGTCCCAATCAGGAAGACAATACAGAAGTACACTGAATCCGATATCGTCAATATTAATAATTCTACACCACAGTTCGTCCCTCTGATCTTCAAAAGAATCACAGTGACGCACTTTATGTTCCCATTCTCAAAGAGAGCCGTGTCTACCCGCGGGAGACCAAAAGCGACTATCATGTAAACTGGTGACATTTTTGAATCTCCAATCTCAAAGCGAGGCAGCATAACATCACTCGCTCGACCGGGACTATTTTCCAAGTGATCATATGACCACACACGTGACTCGCTTGACAGACAACATGGCTGTCAGTGTCAGCCAGCTGTACCATAAATGTGACCGACGGTATGTTTATGTACATATGTTTAACTATTCTAACTGAGGCAATTCAGAGAACAAGTGCGAGTAACGGTACACATCAGTTAGAAACAGAGATGGTCGTTCACGTGGCGGCAGAAACCAGCAAGATGCGAACAGCTCTGAAACGTTTGCTCTATCATGGGATCTCCTCTCGTCGTCTGTAAACAAAAGTCATTTTATTTCGACTTCAAAGACCAGTGGGCAACACACAGACAACCAGGCAGAGAATAGAGGTACTTTTGTGGCATAGCGTATATGTGTAAATGGGCGAAAAGCTGCCATTTGCAGAAATGTTCTTTAATGGTATTTGTGAAGTAGCTTGCGGTGTTCGGAAGTCTTCGGCCAATCGAATTTGCGTTTTACTTTTAGGTGGGTGACATCCGATATATTATGTACCGTATTGAACAACTGTGAACCATGACTAGTGTAAAGGGATGTAAAATGTCCACACAAATCTCCACATTAACAAAGTTTATTCATTAGGGCACTGCAGCAGTATACTGTAAGACATAGTAGTTCAATAAGAAACTAGAAAGAAGGAAGGAAAGGGCAGGAAGGGCAGCAGGTGGCTGCAATAAATGAAAATAAGACAGAATTATTAATTATTCAAATTAAATCCATCAATTCCATTTAACGTAATTCATGATAATTCTGACTATTATTTCATCAATTATACAATCTCTGTATCAGGGGGGTAACTGAACGATCAATACAATCACAATTTAAAGTCTCGCTTAGACTATTAATCTCAAACCTTTTCCTGGATTACACTCATTGGCCTTAATAATAATCTGAACATCAGTACTACATTTAGCATAATTCCAATTATGATTCACAATGATAATCTTATGTACTATCTTCAATGAAATACTGGCAAATAATTCCATTAATAGTTTCCATCTAATACCATAGGGAACAGGGTAACGAATTCAGAGATAAGTTTATTCAGCTGAATTAAAGTAAACAGGGGTGAGTGAGTGAGTGAATAGGGTTTAACGTCGCTTTCAACATTTTTTCAGCTATATCACGACGGGGAAGGGAAGGGAGGGGAAGGGGAGGGGAAGGGGATCCTACTTTGTAACAGAGCAGATCTAATGCTGCCATTTTATAGTGCTGTCCCACTGAAATATCATGCCGTAGGCAGACATGACACCCACTCAGTCACATTATACTGACACCGAGCGAACCAGTCCTTGTTCTATCCTCTTAATGCTAAGCGTAAGCGAGGAAGCAACAAGTACCATTTTTCAAGTCTTAGGTATGACCCGGCCTGGTTAAAGTAAACAGTCAGTCATTGTACCCTAATATTCATATCACGGGTTCATGAGTTCCGCAGATGAGGCAAAATATAACGCTTTATTTATTTAAAATTAAAGCTAATATAATAATGCACCATAACTCATACACTCACCCAGAGTTACACACAGATAGACATGGTGGTTACTGCAAATGGCCCTGTGTACCAGGCTATACACACCCCAGATACCTGTAGTGGATTACAAATGATTTAATAATTTCCACATAATAGCCTTAACAAATCCTGCATAATTGGCTTTACAAATCTCGTACAAAACTATTCATGATTCATACAAAAATATATCAATAATTAACTCTGACACAAATATCTGAATGAAGGAACAAAATGTCTTAAATGTCTGCATAAATCTCTCTACACTATACTGTATCAATTGTGTAATCAGTCACAGATAGGTATCTCACGTCAAACAAATCACACATGTTTGTACGAGCACTTAATTAGATCAAATACACCAATAGTACTTTAATGGCATGTTGTTGTTGTACATATACGACAACCATACGATTCAACCACGTGATCTCTATAACACAACGTGGGACAACAATCTATCGTAAATTTCAAACAGTTTCTGACATTACACGAGTCGATATACATTCCGCTTGTTTCTCTAGAAGTTCAATTATCTTTATCAGTAAGGCGGAAGTAATGTAACAATGAATATTTAGCGTTTTCGGGCAAAGATTGTCCTCACGAGTTCACACAGCAATCACATTTGTTGAGCGGAAATGGCAAAAGCAGCGATATGCGCATGTGCAAAGTTCACCAGTCTGCAAGCAGTGGAGGGGAAACAACTC